>JAEANM010001016.1:0-30312 GCA_017656035.1 Myanophis thanlyinensis
CAAATTTCTGCCTGGATAGTCTCTGGAGATGAGCTGAAAGGCAAAAGGGAACTGGATTTGTTCCCTCCCACATTTGGATAACCAAGTATTTCCACAAAACACACACACACACACATATTTGAAAATGAAGATTTTTTTTTAATTAATCAAAAACTAGAACTTTAAATTTAATTAAGAAATAAATTATTACACTTCTTGCTTCTTACTTTTTTTTCCTAACTGATAAAACCAATGGGGTTTTTTATTCTTTGTTAACAAGTTACCAACCATTAGCTTATTTCTTAGTTTACATTTTTTTCTCTATATATAAATTACTTACCTGTAACCCCATGCTGTTATTCCCATAATGAGAGCCAACACTAAAATTGTACCAGCAATAGCACCAATAATAATATTTGTGCTAGTGACACCTAGATTAAAACAAAAACAAGAATGCAATGCATTACTATTGGAGAAACCTACTTAAAATTACACCATCCTTTGAGGGTGGAGAATTCTATGACACTTAAGTGAACTGTGAGCTATACAGGATTCAACCTGGTGAGAGTCAAAATTAGTTATGGGTTGTTATTCTTTTTAATTCTATATGTAGCAAAGTAAGTGAGATTAAATTTTATCAAGACCAAAATTTGATGGAGGACTCTTTCCTTAAAATACTAAATGAAGAATCAGTACCCTTATTTCTGTACATATCATGTTCAAGGCATTTCACACAATGGTAACATTGCCACAAAATATATATAACTCACCTGAATTGTGCAAGCTTCCATCAATAATTGGTTTCATGAGACGCTTGCTGCAATCTACACCTGTCCATAACTGCTCACAGACACACTGCATTTCATTACTGCAAACCTACAAAGGATGTAATTCAAATTTAAAACTGAAAAATCCTAATATATGCTTCCTGGGAATTAAGAAACTATTGAATTTTAAATAACATATAATCTCCCATATTTAATTAATTGACCATGGATCAAACAATTCATTTTGTTTGTTTAACATCCCACTTTTATTATTTTCATAAATGATTCAAGGAGGCAACCATACCTAATATTTAAATGTCTATGGAGATTCTCAATTCATCCAGGTCATAGTTGTCTCAAAGGTGCTTTTTCAAGAGGCAACTGGACTCTTTGGGTTTTCTTTGAAGATGTTTCGCTTCTCATCCAAGAAGCTTCCTAAGATACCTACCGTTTCCCTGAACATAAGACTGGGTCTTATATTTTTTTGGACCATCAAAAAGAAAACAGGTCTTATTTTCAGGAGGTCTTGTCCCCCCCCCCATTTTTTCCTGGGGAGGGTGGGGATGAGCTGCCCCTCCCATCTCCTTGCCTACCATGAAACAGAATCTGCAGCAGCTTTAGGAGCTGTCTTGCTTCTTGCGGCCAATCTTCATGGAGCTGGCGGCAGGATCACTCCTGCAGATCAGTTATTTGCATTAGGCAAGGAGGCTCCTAAAGTGAGTATATATTAGGAATCTATAACAGGAGCAGAATAAACCATAATTTTATGCATATTAGAGAGGCCTTCAGGAAAGGCCTTCAGGAAAAGTCTCTGTATCCAATAACAGAGCTCCAGATAGATCTGGAGCTCTGTTATCAGCTACAAAGGCCTTCAGGAAAGCCTTGCTGGCTGCAAAAGAAATGGGCCGAGGTATGCGAGACCTGGCTGCAACTATCTGAAAGTAAATAATAGGAAAGATCCACACACACACACACATCCCCATGCTACCTAATTTTTACCTGTGTACTCTGGAATGGGAAGAGTCTTGACTGGGGCTTATTTTGGGGGTAGGGATTATATTGGGTGCACATGTAAAAACCAAGCTAGGACTTACTTTCTAAGTAGGTCATAATTTCGGGGAAACATGATAATATTTCTTCCTCCTACCTTCCTCATAACAGTCCTGTGAGGAAATTAACTAGCCCAAAGTCACCCAGTTGGCTCACATGCCTAAAGCAGAACTAGAACTCATGGTCTCCCAGTTCTAGCTTTAGGCCTTAACCATTACACCAAACTGACTCATGGTTGTCATGTCACCTTCACTCCATTATGAGAATCTATAGAGTTTCTTCAGGATTCTACACTACATTTTGGTGGCAAGTTTTCAAGAGTTTGTTTTGGTTTTTAATATAAAGTTTTATTTATATTAAAAACCCAGAATATCTATTTTTTTAGCTTCCACTCTCAGAAAAATATTTTTAAAAAATCAGGAAAAAAATTGTTCCTGCTTATTACTATGCAATGGTTCCTATAGCTCTCAGATGTTGAAAATGATAAATATTTTTAAAGTAATGCCTCAACCCAAAACACTAACCACCGTTAAATTTTTGATATAATTAGTTTAACAGGCAAACTTTTTTTTTTAAGAGAAGGGGATATAAATTATGGGGGACTGAACAACATAGCGTATTTAAGGATATTGGAGGAAAAATGTTTATGAGGGCAACATTCTTCTCTTCTGTACAATACCAAAATTAACATGCTGAAATTATCACTCCCTATAAAAGACTCATGATCAGTCAGAAACAAACTTTCTCAAAGGAACATGCACATATGCAAACACAATTATGCATGTTTTCACATCTTTATTTGAAAACTCCTCTCTTATTTTTAGGACTTCTACCTGAAACTGAATTGTTAATAGATGACTCCCAGGTTTATATTATTTATTTTGGAATGTCTTTAAAGACATTTCTGGGGTACAAAAAAAAGAAAAATTCCTTTGTGCTAAAGATTTACTGCAGTACTGAAGAAAATCCCAGGATAATATTCTAAATCGGGTAGTTAAAAAAAGCTTATAGAAAAAGATTATAACAGCTGCTTCTATACTGTGCAAAGAAAAATATATAGACTGGGTACCCATTGATGTAATCACCAGAAAGTGAGTTCAGCTTAAATAAATTTTTATCATTATTCTTCATCCATGTACTGCTGCATTATTGGGCTTCTTTAAATATCCAAAAAGAACAAATAAGTCCTATTTCTTCCACATTCCAACTCCCCCATCTCAAGACAAAAAGACTAAACTTACTCCATGTCCTGAACAAATAAAGCCATCTGTACTTCCAGGACAGGAACTGAAGTTAAAAGAATCCATTGAGAGACATCTATGATCCCAGCATATTCTATTAGGACCACAGGGTGTCCCATCTTCTACATATCCCAGGTCTGCATCTTCCTCCAACTTCACATGACCACCACTACAAATGGAGTAAGAAGATTTAGTTAATGAAGACATTTTACCAAATGAAAATAGTTTTGAACAAAAACTCAACCAACTTATTCTATATTAAGATATTATGTCCCTCTGTATCTGTACAAGTCTTAGAAGGTCACTGTATCTAGCTGAGCTTGTCTGGCCATGGATGTTAAGATGGATCAGTCCTGGTTAGTATATAGATGGATAACAACCATAGAATATCAGGGTTGTAAGGACAACTTCATGAATTGTTAGCTTGCTGTGATGAAAAGCAACACATTACAATAAGGTTATGAGCTGTACTGTGGGAATATATATTCACAGAAGATCACCTAAATGGGCAAGATTGGTTGAGCATGATAAAAGACAAAAAAGGCAAAGATCTTCTGAAGGAAAAAAGTACACAAAAAGTACACAGTATACAAAAAGATGGTGCAGCTGTATAGGGAAGCCAAGAAATCACAACATTGATAATGTGTGTAAAGATCACTGGAATAGAGCCACATACTCTGGAACATCATGTTAAACAGACCCTAGAAAATATTGCCAACAAAACTGCAGGAGTTGATGCAACACCAGCCAAATTGATTAAAATCTTCCAAAATGATGCAATTAAAGTTCCACTTGTAGTTTATAAGCCAACTATGGAAAAGATAATTTTTAAATTCTAATACCAAAATTAGACAGTGTTAACGAATATTCAAATTGTTGAACAATTGCATCTCATATTAGATAGATAATGCTTGATTTTGAAATCCAGGCTTCAATAAAATATAGAGAATTTCCAGATGCCAAGAACAGAAAAGGCAGAGACTTTTTATCTTTTTTTTCCTCTAAGATTACAAAAAATACATAAAATTGTAGCCATGAAATAAAGAAGTATCTGTTTGCCAAGGATTACCTGCAATTGAAAGTTTTTCCCAAATTTTGAAGAGAAATAGATGTGATTTCGCCATCAAGCTCTCCAAGTCTTGGAATATTAGAGACAATGTTAGAACACAGTAGATATCCACAAAGAACATCTCTGGGAAGAAACATTTAGGAAGTTGTTAAAAGAAGCATTTCTAATTCAGAGGTGAAATTCAACAGATTCTAGACTATTCTCTAGAACTAGTAGTAAATGTTCTAAGCAGTTTGGAGAACCAGTTGTTAGAAGAAATCTCCTTTTGTTTTTTTCCACTTTACAGGATTAATCCTGTCAGGAAGGCAGGGAAAAAGCATTCTGGTGTTGTTTCTAGCCTAATCTTTATTGCCCTGCTTACAGAAACTGCTCACCCAGTCACATGACCTCCCCAGCCACACCCACCAAGCCACGACCACAGAACCAGTAGTAAAAAAATTGAATTGCACCATTGTTCTAATTACCTACTCCAAGAAATACTCAATTTTGTTTTTTGTTTTTTAAAAAAATGGTTGCAGAAAAATGGCAGTACTACTTGCTATTCACTCTGAAATCCCCATTATAATTTGCAGAACTATCTTCAATGAACAATGTTGATTCAGAGATTATGGCAAATCAGGGGGTACACAGTACAGGACATCATTGGAAAGATCTCATACACACACACACACACATTTTGCTGTTACTTTTCCTTTTTCCCTGTCTCCCCCATTAAAAAGTTGGCACATCTTCTATCTGTTTACAAAATGTGGATCTTTTCTTTCATTATTAACTTGCCAAGAGTTCTGATACTCTAGAAAGTAATTATCTGATCACGTATCCCATAATAATGCAAACTAGATCTATGCTACTCTGAAGGTCTGAAGAAAAAAAAAGAGATTAAGCAAAACTAAAGCTTGAAGTTTCACCTCCTAGAAGCCTGACCTTTTTTGGTAAACAAGAGTAAAAGATGCAATTAGATTCATGGGTAACACTCTAATCTACAGAACTCTACACTTGTGTTCAGAAATACAATCTATGTACTTCTAATCTATCTATCTACAATCTTCTATCTATCTATCTGTCTACAATCTCTACAATCAATAATGCTATTCCTAGTAACTATACACAACCTGCCATTAATAGAGTATCAAGATCCACACTAAACAAAGTCACAAGATTTTAATTATCCAATTTAATAATTATTCATTTTAGGTGCTAGAGAAGAAGCACTAGTGGAACAAAGATGCTACAAGAAATGCAGTGAGAATAAGAATCACCATTACATAGATTAGCATGAAGATTTAAAAGTGAAAAGGAATATTTGTAAAGAAGCTTATGAATCATGATAGAACACAAATATAAATACTATATTATGTAAACAGAGTGGACTTAACTTACTCATTCTTGCACTGAATCCAAGTATCTTTGTCTCTGCCACAGCTACCTTTCTCTGTTCCTTCTATATTTAATCTTTCATAGCAATATTTATCAGCAGATTTCACTTCTGCACAC
Organism: Myanophis thanlyinensis; assembly: GCA_017656035.1. Classification (NCBI taxonomy): domain Eukaryota; kingdom Metazoa; phylum Chordata; class Lepidosauria; order Squamata; family Homalopsidae; genus Myanophis; species Myanophis thanlyinensis. Next base: position 5,601 of record JAEANM010001016.1, read on the forward strand.
AAAATATATTTAAAAAGATAATGATGTGTGGTTGGAGTTAGAAATTCAACATTGTAAATGTAAATATTTATGTGAAAGCCACAAATTACATACTCTCAATTATTTTTTCTTACAGATACATAAAAATAAGATATAAGAAACTGTTGGAGCATAAAAATAACACACAAGAGTTTGTATCTAAAAAGATGCCATCTAACCTAGCTGTTGCCAACCTGATATCTTTATTTGCATTCAACTTAATGTTCCATTACGCCACAGTCAGCATGCCAGAAATACTGAAAGGAGAAGGAAATGAAAGAGAAAATGCTTCATCTAGTTCTACTGAATTTATTTTTGACTCCAGTTTAAAGTGTTTTATAGATTTACTTGATGGTTGAAAGTCCTCCGGCTCCATATATATGAATTTTAATAAACTCAGAACATAGATAAATAGGTCGTGAAGGGGAAACTAATGGAAAAAGAACTGAAAAGGAGGGACTTTCTAAAATGGAGACCTAAAAACCAACTGCCAATTTCCAATTAGGCTAAAAAGAATGGAAGACAGAAAAAGCCAACACGCTTAATGAAGGCTTGAAACACCTAACAGTATAAAGAGGAACAGGTCATAATGAAAGTTATCCTGCAGAATGGCATCATGAAAAGGAAAGAATCTGCCGAGGTAGCCAAATGATGCTAAGACCAACAAAGGCTTCTTTAGATAAGATAAATTTCTTACATTTTCTTTAGATAAGAAAAGACAGAAAAGAAAAATTCATCAGTTGTTCAGAGAAAGTGGCAAAATGTAATAGATAAGGATGTGCAAAGTTTATCAATTCAGAAATGGAACATTTTGGACAACTCCAAATTATTCCATTCCTCCCTCTGGATCATTCCATTCTTGGGGTGGATAGACAGTCCCTGAAAGTAAATTCTTTTGACCCGTAATGGTTTGAACTTTGAAGTATCATAGACATGGATGAAACAGGTTTGTTCTGGGTCTCAACTATCTTCAGACCATTTCAATTTACTGCCTTTTACTAGAATCTGTTTCCAGGAACTGCCAAACCACCTCTTGAACAATATTGTCCTGATGCAATTGGACAAGTTCTGAAAGGATACCAAATTTTGAGGAGGAAAAATATATATGTATACACCTGTGAATATATTCAGTACCTAATCAACGTTTTCAAAAGAAGCAAAAGCACACAATTTCAAGATATTACTCACTATCTCCCCATATGTATTTACACTGTCTGTCTCTTGTTTTGCATCTTCCTCCAAAACAAGTGCCCTAAAGAAAAATGTTAAAAAGATACTTTGTAAATATTTGTTCAATAAACAACCATTGCTTATCTATTTTTCTACCCATGAAGTAAATATATTCAGGCATGTGCTGCCAAAGTCAGTTTGTCTGTGAGATTCAGGATTGCTGACATTAATATAACATTTCTTTAAGTTTATAAATTGTTAATTTCAAATGTTATAGGTTCAAAACAAAAGGCCACCAAAACCAGAACAGTGATTTACTTAATTAATTTAAATGTACCTGGCCTCACAACTCTAAGGTGGCAACAAGGTTAGAAAAGAATCCCTTCTTCAGTTTTTGTCAGAAAGGAAAAAATATGATATTGAGTACATAGGTATTTCTTTGCCTTGTAGTTTGCTTACTCAAGGATTATTGCTCCAAGTTTTCATTTTCTGCAAAAAACAATGGAACTGAGAACAAACTATTGTAAATTCAGAGAACAAGAACTGTAAATGCTCTAAGGGCTGTAAAATTGCTGTTTCTGATTGGATTTAAGATTGAGTGCTCTCACTTATTAATTCAATTTTGAGCAGTTTCCCAGAAACTTAAATATCCAGCACAAAATATCTGATTGTAATGTTCTTTCCTGCCAGTAAACTCATTTAGCTTTGAATTGCTTTTTTAAAAAAATAATTACTACCTTAATATATCCAATAGTTTAGAACAGTATCATACTTTCAAGAGATATTCAATTGCCCTATTTATATTTAGCTGTATTTTGTTCAATGGATTTAAAGCAATTTTTAAAAAACATGAATTCCATAAAGCTTGCTTTACTCCTCCTTCTCATGATTTTGTTCTAACAAATTGTATTCATAATATTTTTGCAGTCTGTCTGAAATCCCATAATTGTCCCAAAGCCCAAGCTTTGGTATTTTGAAACTCTCTTTTTTCCCAACTAACTAGATTCCCAATATGGCACCTAATGGCAACAATATGCCTGCCAATATATCCTTCAAAGCTTCTGCGAAGTGAACGCAATGCTTTATTTATTATTATTTTAATTAACAGTAACAAATATGTGCTCATATGCTACAAAACATCAGTGCCAAGCAACTATCGCTGGGCCAGGTAGCACTGAAGATATTCACTGCTTCTGTTCCATAGATCAGAAAATGAATTGTAATTGGTGGTTAGTAAGTCCTATGCTGAATATTAAACCCTTGAACAAGATCAAGAAAATATAAACTGCAGAAATTTTGTTTTTTAATGCTGGTTTATATAAACTTATATATTGTATGAGTAGTCCTTTTGAATAATTTGAAAAAAATATTTCCAATTCTTAACTTATATTCAAATATATTTCAATTTCAGGTTCTTGCATCCTGGGCGGAAGTTGTCTTTATGAGATAAGCTGTGAACAGATTTGTCTTCTATGTCTTGATTATTTATGTCTATTCTTTCTTCAATGTTCATAACCTGTTACAATTGGGACTGCTAGGCACTTCATCAGTGGACTTCTAAAGAATACAATTCAAACACTTTGTAATCCTCAGAGGTCCAGTACACTCTATTCACTAAAATCTCATTCTTTGTGCTATCTGCTATCTACCTCCTTCCTGATGTGAACTTTGGTGATCGCAAGGTTTATCAGAGGAGGATGTGCAGTCTTTTAGGGGAAACTTCTCCAAAGGAAATCATGCTGTTTATAGTTCCAGGATGTTTATGGTCCTTTAGCTTTCTCATTTTCAGATTCCCTGGGCTATTTAACATAGACAGTATATTCCCATCCCAAGGATGGCTTCTATGGTGAATTGGGTCAAGAGAGAAGGTCATAGATCTCTACTTGTCCATTAGAGACCTCATTGTCTTTGTTGGGATTGCTAAACATCTTGAAGTTCTCTGAGGTTTTAGGTACTGGAAGATGGAGCATCCATGGGGAGAATGGAAATGTTCTCTGTGATACTTAGTTTTATGCAGATGATAATCTAACTTTGGAACTTCAATGAAACTATGAGATCTGATCACCTGAACATCAAGCTCCATATAGCTGGCAAACATAATTTTTAATGCTCCTGAAAGAGTGAAAATATAACCTTTAAAGCTATAAGAGTAATTTCCTAGGCAGACATATAGTGAGCCAGTTAAGAATTTATTTCCAATGATTTCTTATCACAACCCTCCCGTATGGGTTGTACTTCTTCTTCTGACACCAACTTAACATCTTCCCACAGCCTTGCATACTGATGACAAGTTTCAGGATGATCATCTTTCTATCGCTTGGCAGAATGAGCAGGCTTTTGTGTTATTGTGGAGTCACAATAATGGTGAGCCATTGTAAGCTTTTGTGATGGTTCTATGGTCATCTCAAAAGAGTATTGTTAGAACAATGCTGATAGAGATGTCCTCCTTTTATATTGAAAGAGAAATGGTTATAGATTCTAACATCTCATTTTGGTCAAACTGCTGATTCTTAAGGCTTTGAGAAGAATTTTCTATTTGATCAGAAGCACACAAGTTACTGTATGTGCTCAAAGCCAACAGCTAGTTACTAGAGTTGTACTGCCATCTGGTGGTCATCATTGAAATACAATTTATTTTTCCATTCTAAGAAGAACCATTTATAGATTTCAATAAGTCCAACTTGTTTGAGATTTTTATTTTTCTTCATATAGGAATTTTTTAAAAAAATAATAATTAAAAATAATTAATGCACCAATTTTGTAAAGCCAACCTGCATAATGGGTGTTACATGACTGTCTCTGTTAGCTTGGTGTCACTTAGCAAATAAAGGGGTATTTTTTTTTCTTGATTACAGACCTTGCAGATATATACTTTGCATTCTAGTTCCAGTGAAAGAAAAGAGAAGCATTGATAAACATGCAGAATTTATTCAAATAATGACTAAACAAAAAGGTAGGGATCCTGAATAATAAGACTAACAAACTATATGCAGTTAAATTGAAATTTTGTCTTCAGCAACAGAAAATCAACTAGGCAGGAATATGACACTCCTGACTGAATATTTAAACTCAAGTCACATGTTTATTCTTTTCATTGTAAGAAGAAAGTATCAGTCTACTACTGAAGGCTGCTGTTGTGACCTGCAAGCTGCCAGCAGAGCTGGTGGCAGACTTGGACAGTGAGGATGCTGGGGAAGACCTTGGGCCGGTCCTGGATTCAGGGGAAGGTTCTGTTGGGTGCTCTGTGTTGGAGGCAGAAATGGAACCAGGGCCATCCAACAGTTATCAGCTGCCTTCAGAGTCAGAGATCAGTGGGGAAGAAGAACAGCTGGAGCCTATTTCAGATGTGCACATGCGCAGAGCTGTCAAGAGAAGGGAACAACTAGGAGCAGGGGTCAACTTGTAAGTAAAGGTACAAGTGGATGGTGAATGCCCCCCATAGGGAATAAATAGGAGCAAAAGGGGAGTGGGTGTTTGTAGGAGACAATTAGTTCACTCGTTGTGAAGATTTACTTATCTGAGTTTGTGCCATACAGAGACTCCTTGCCATACAGAGACTCCTTGCCAAGTATTTCTACTGGAAACTCAGCCTGGCAACTATCCAAGGACTGATAAGGTTTGTTTTTGCAATAAAATCTTGAAAGGTTTACTGCCGGGACTTTTCTGGATGTGAATGATAAGAATTCACAGTAACCAAACAAAAAGGGTTTTTTCCGGAACCAAAAGCCTGTTTCGTGATTCTGTTACGTCTGGGTCAGAACAGCTCCCATTGTACCAAATCAATCACAGATAGAACTCTTTGGAGAAAACTATGAATGCAATAGCTTTTCAGAGTCTCAGCTTGGTCTTAGGATAAAGTCTGCCTTATATTCTGAATATAAAAATTGAATGCATTGTACATACCTGTTCATTGTCACATGAAAACCCATCTATCTTGTAGAGATTTGGAGAGCACTAAAGACAAATCAGAATAAAATTAAATAATCCACTGGTGAGATAACTGAAATATCTAAAGTTTCTCAAATCTTGTTTTTCATTAAATATGGGTAGTACTCAACTTATAATAGTTTGTTTAGTGACCATTCGAAGTTACAATGGCACTGAAAAAAAGTAATTTATGACTATTTTTCACATTTATAATTGTTGCAGCATCTTCACTGGCTTATGATCAAAATTCAGACATTTGGCAACTGACTCATATTTATGACTGTTGCAGTGTCCCAGGATCATGGGGTCACTTTTTGTGACCTCTGACAAGCAAAGCCAATGGAAAAGCCAGATTCAATTAACAACTATGTTAGTAACTTAACAACTGCAGGGATTCAGTTAACAACTGTAGCAAGAAAAATCATAAAATGGGGCAAAACTTACTTAACAACTTGCTTAGCAACAGCAACTTTGAGCTCAATTGAGGTCACAGGTTGAGGACTACCTGTAAAACTTTTTAGAAAATTATATTGTTCTTTTTCTGTGATGAGCTTTACCTGACTGGAGTCCCCTTTGCATATCTCTGGAATGTCACAATCGTTTACAGCTTCTCTGCAAATCACACCTTTGAGTTCAAACTGAAAAATAAAAATTAATATGTGGGGGGGCATCTATAGATTTGCAATTGTTTGAATACAAATATAATAAATGATGTTTTTACTTCTAGATTACTGGAGATTCTCAATACCACATATAATTAAATATATATTCTCAAATGTTGAGTTTAATATTCTCCGTCTTTAAAAAAAAATCAGTCTGATAATGTGTAACAAGATCAGTACACAATGCTGACGTTGTTGTTTGTATTAACAATCATATGTTTAGAATATCTTTGTTCCAGAGTTCAGTTCTTGTGTAACTAAACTGTTTAATCATAAGTAAACATATTTGTAAGTCTGACTCCAGTTTTATCTACTATTGACAAACTAAACTAGATCAGATGTAATAGCAAATCACTTCAATTTGCCAGGGTGGAAAAAGAGCATTAATTTTAAGGTATTTTACACAGAAAGAAAAGACTTGGGAGTTTTGGCAGTTATTAGATTGTTCTTTTCTTTCACAGCCTTAAAATGTATGCTTCCAATTTTTGTGACTTAATGTAGATCAATTTTTACCCTTTTATTACAAGTTTAGCAGTAACTTCCTTAATCTGATCCTTCCATATTTATGAGAGTTATATTCATATAATTTCTATTGTTGAGAAAATCTTCTCTATATAGTTTACAAGGTCAATAAATTTCAGTTAACACAAAGTTTTTTACACCACAATCATAAAAAGAGCCAGTGATCTTTTTATAGTGTAGTGATTAAAGTATTAGACTGGTATAACGCCAGTCTAAAGCTTACTGGATGACTTTCAGCCAGAATAGTTCAACAGGCCTGTTGTGAAAGAAGTTAGGAGGAAACACCATATATAATTCCTTGAATTCCTATAAAAAAAACTGTATATATATCTAACACACAAAGAAATAAAAAGTAAAAAAAAAAATCCTCAATTGCCCTTTGATATTTTGCATGATAGAATTTATACATTTTGGCATTGTAGTGAATGAGATTATTTTTCAGTCACTTCATCATCTTACTTCTTTTTCATTGCCATGTATTTTGAGATCCAGGAAAGTCTATGGACAGCAGTTGCTAGTTCATTTAGTTCACACTGTTGTGCTAACCAGGGTGCACCATGAGGAGGTGACCAGCTTCATACCACAGCCAGAAGATTCAAATCCAGGAAAGCCCCCATTGGCACTTGTGCAACACCTGCCCAACTACTTTAACATTTATTCCCAATGGAAAACCAAAATGGGTCTCTGCATAGCCAGACATAGAAAGACATATAAATGACCTCATCAAAAAAATGCCAATGCATTTATTGAATCCTGCTAAATCTGTTACTTGAGTGTGCTTCTGAATGTGATTGCTGCTGCCAACTCTGACAAATGGGGCACAGTGTGACTGTGGGGATCCCATGTCAAATTGTAGATCACTTCGTGCTGAGGGCATATACTGTTCCAGTATCTGATTTTTTTTGATACAAATAATGCTGCGCTTCAATGGTTGGTTGGCCTAAACCCGTGATGGCGAACCTATGGCACGGGTGCCACAGGTGGCATGCAGAGCCATCTTGCTGGGCACACAAGCTGTCAGCCAACTTACCTCCAGCTAAGCATGCCCATGCGATTACACATGCACACATGTGCAATTGCAGAGGCCCAGCTGGTCTTTGGGCATCCACTGTGCATGCACGATTGCAGCAGGAAATCCAGCTGGTCTTTGGAGCGTCCCTGCGCATGCACACGCAATTGCTCATGTGTGTGTGAGTGTCTGCGCACAGCATGCGTGCATTGCACGTGCAAAAGCTGCATGCATGTGCAGATGGTGCGGTTGCACATGCAGCGCATGTGGAGGAGCCGCACGCAAGTGTGGATGGCACATGCAAAGCATGTACTTTTTGGCATTCGGTAAGTAAAAGGTTTGCCACCTTTGACCTAGACGTGGTATTTGAATAGAGATATTTTCAACATTTATATTTTATGGTGTTTAATTAATCTAGATGAAATGTTTATATTACTAGTCCATGTGTGATATGCCATATGCTAAATAAATAATCTCGCAATTCCTTAAAACAAGGGTTGGTTTTTTTCCAAGTCATTTCAATACTTACCTGACATTTTCTACAACAAAGTCCATTACTGCATTGAGAGTTAGCAGTTAAAGTGCAGGAACTGCAGCAATCTCCGCCTTCAACATGACATTCCTAGGGAATGGAACCAGTTGTGAAATAGCAGTTTGACAGAAACATGCTGCAACTTAACCAGAAAACTTTTGAGAAGCCTGCTACTCAAAATTTTATTTGCCTCCCTACTCTGGGCATACTTCGAATTACAAAGAAAACAACAATGGCAGTATTTTTATATGCATGAAGTAAAATGTCAGAAAAGAACATAGAACATAGAATAATAGGGTTGGAAGGTACCTTGGAGGTCCTCTAATCCAAATCTCTGCATGTGGCAGGAGATCCTATGCTATTCCAGATTTCTTTAGGCTTGACGGGACAGATAAACATGATCGCAGAAAAAATAACAGAATGGCAGAACAGAATAGTAAAGCTGGAAGAGTCCCTAGATATCCTCTAACCCCACTCAAGCAAGAGATTCTATACCATTTTGGACAAATGGCTGTCCAATCTCTTCTTAAAAACCTCCAGTGATGGGGCACTTACAACTTCAGGAAACAAGTCGTTCCACTGGTTAATTGTTTTCATTGTCAGATAGTTTCTCCTTAGTTCTAGGTTGTTTGTCTTCTTGATTAGTTTCCATCCATTGCTTTTTGTCCTGCCTTCAGGTGCTTTGAAGAATAGGTTATAGTATTAACACTTCATATGATATTGATTCTATCCCTCTGCAAATGCAGCCTAGGACTCATAATTAAGTGGTTGTCCACTAGGATTCCTAGATCCATCTCACAGTTACTACTATTAAATCAGGTTTCACCTATTCTATTCCTGTCATTTGGTTTGTCTTGCCTAAGTGTAAAGCCTTACTTTTCTCACCACTGAATTTAATTTTGTTTGATAGGGCTCAATGTTCAGGTCTGTTGAGATCCTTCTGTACCTTGAGCCTATCTTCTGAAGTATTGGCTATTCTTGTCATCTTGGTGTCATCTGGAAATTGCAAGTTCCTCTTCTATACCTTCAGCTAAATCATTTGTGAAGATGTTCATAAATTGGGCCTAAGACAGAACCTTAAGGACTACATGTTGAGTGTGGTTTGTCAGCGAGTTACAAATCCATCTGGTGATGCTGTCTATACCACATTTTTCTAACTTACCAAGAAATAGATTGTGGTCTACATTGTCAAATGCCTTACTGAAATCCAAGTATACTAGGTAAATAGCATTTCACTGGCCCTTTAATTTAGTCACTTTTTAAAAACTGAAATAAGATTTGTTTAGAATTATTTGTTTTTGACAAATCCATGTTGGTCTCTGGTTATAACTTTACTTGTTTTTAAGAGTTATCTTTTCCAGAACTTTCCCAGGTACTGATGTCAGGCTGATTGGGCTGTAGCTTCCTGGTTCTAATCTTTTCCCCTTTTTTGAAGAAGGAAGGAAGGAAGAAGCACACTGGAGTTCAAGATGGCATTAATTAATTATAATTTGAAAAGTAGCACCCTCACCTCTGTAACTTTAATTAGGACAATTATAAAAAAAATAGAAAAATAATGTTTTAAATGAGTTTTTAATTATTTGTGTTTACTTCTCCACATAAGCACATTGATTACACATCACATTGTTACATTTCTTACACACTTCTGCAAATGATGGACAAGCTTCTTAAAGCTGTCACAAAAAATCTGTGAACCCCAAAACAGAGATGACTACAAGCGCCGTCTCGGAGTTGCCAAGAATGAGGGAGAGAGCCTTGTCATTGAAGGAGGGTAGTGGGACTCACAGAACTGCAATCATCAGAAGTTGGACCTGTGAGAGGTGAATGGGACTGACCCAGGTGCAGAGCTGACAAACAGTTGATCATGTTTGCATGATTAAAATTTTTCTATTTTTTCATCTCTTTCAGTCAAACAAATGCCCATGAAGGAAAAATTTTCTGAAGTGAATGGCACCGAACGGTATAATACACAGAGTAAAACATTGAGTCCCAGCTTTGAAATTGCTTATTGGACAACTCATGAGGTATGAGATCTTATATTGTCATATTGCAGCAAAACTTTCTTCTTGCACTTCTGAACTCTGCTTAAAAGTTGCCTCAAAGTCTTGAGTGTTGAAATGTAGCACTCTTACTTGATAATCATACTAGGTTCAAATAAATCCATCTGAATACTACCAACTGCACCTTAAAAAATGACAACCATTAGTTTTCCTGCTGAATCCTGTGTTTTGAATTTTTGTTTCCACAGATGAAGATTTGTGATAATTATTTCATGACTTGATAACTTTGCTCCTGGATCAGAATGATGAGTCTATGTTTCATTCACTGTCACAATGCTGTGAAGAAAATCCTCATTGTGGTTTTGGAAGAATAATTGCTTGCAAATTGCAACTCTTGAAATTTTCCTCTTTACCATTAGGGTGCAAAGAACTCATTTTGTACAAACTATTCAATATTGAAGAACTTATCTAAAATCATTAGAAAGAGCCTCTTAAATAAAATAGAAGAGCTACCCCTAATTAGCTATGTAATGTTGAATTTACCGATTGAGTGCCACAATCGCATTCTTCCCCAGTTTCAACAAAACCATTGCCACATTCTGGGGGATCCAGGAGCTATAATACAAAAAATAAGAAAGCATTAAAAATGTAGCATATTAACATCTTGCCATGCATGATGACAGATAGCAGAGGATCATTATATCAATGGTCAGAAAAGATGTAGATGTAATTATAGAAATGGGTGCTATACATCTCCTCATGTACAAATCCTGATTTTTACATTTTCATTTAATGAGGAAAAATGTTCCAGGACCACAATAAGCCATTGTTCCTGCTAGTGTTATAACACAAAAATGTTTTTTAAACAGGATTAGCAGGTAGTGATTCAAGGATATAATATTCAAAATAGATTGCAAGAATTAGAAAAAAAAATATTTAAGAAAGAATTCAGAAACTGCCAAGTATAACACCCAAGCCATATTTATAGTGAATTCAAGTTTTATTTTTTATATTGTACATATGGTATGAAAACCTTCTATTTCTGAGTTGATGGTTTTACTTTTTTAGTCTGATTTTAGGTATTTACTTCTGATCTTTTTAATATTAGGCCTCACATATTAGTAGTGGATTCTTAATAGGAGAATGGACTGCACTTAGTTTTTTTTTTCTGTGACTAATTACTATTTTTGGATAGCTATTTTTAGATACACCATTTAGAGTTAAAATGTCATTCTTAATCAAAAGAATTTGAGCATCTTGATTTCTAAAATGCTTACAAAAATCACTAATACTAATAATAATCTGACTGTGAAATCAACCATAAGCATTATTATAACAACTTCTACATCTTTACTATTAAACACTTTAATTAAGCATTTCAACACAACTGTCATGAGACTGTTAAATTAAGAACTGAAAGAGAAAAATTTACAAACAAAATTATTTTTGCTTTTACCTTGGAAGGCTTGTTGAAAAGGCAGGCTCCACCACCATTATTTAAAAATTCATGGTATTCCTCAATATCACATTTGGAAAACTTGGTTGGAAGATAATAACTGTGATCCAAAAAGAAACAAGTCAGTTCATTTCTACAAAGTTAAAAAGGAATTTCATTCTGCAGCTGGGCCACTAAGTTGTTTCATGACTAGTTTTTTTTTTTAAATAAGAAAACTATCCATAACTCTGAATTTTTTGGAACACTAGGTTAGATCATTTTAATTAAATTCTTCTTTTCTCTGCTTTCATATTTGCAAATTATACAATACACTTAAAAACATGTTTAAATTGATGCAGAATGTAGTTGCAATCTTCAGCTTGGGCTTTATTAATGCACAATTCTGTAAACTTTATACAAAAATATTCCAAATTATACAGCAAATACAATATAGGCTTTCAGCTGCCACTAGGTTATATGAATTAGCTGTTATGAATTCAAGTGTCCAGTCAAACATCCTTGACAAAATATTATTTTGGTAATATAGAATGGCAATTTAAAATTGCGCTGTATTTTGCTCTGGGAGAACTATTAATACTAACATTGAGAGCATTTTGGGATTGTTTCTAGGCTAGAATCCTCAGTGTCTGACAACAATTGTTGAATGTCCTTTATAAGTCAAAGACTTTGTGGAAAGGGTATCTTTATATACTGGTATTTATTTATATTTATATACTGGTATACAGTATATTTATATACTGGTATCTTTATATACTGGTATTCAGGGAAATTGTCAGGATAGTATATTATCTTCTGAGAATCTATGATACTATTCACCAGTCAGAGAGATTTTTAATCCAGAGAGCTTGACGTGTTTTCCTGATTCAGATCTATACTGCTTCTGGAGTAGCCCTGAGTCTGGAGGTTTCAATTGTAATTAATATCTGTTGAACAGCCTATGCACCATAAATTTGTCTAAATTCTTCTCAAATTGTCTATCAGGACCCAAACTGAAAATCTCTAAGGAACATAGTCAACATATATCTCTCCAGATGATGAGGAATTACTGTACATATCCCAGATTCTCAGGAGTGGAGATGCCAGGAGTTATATCTGGAGTAACATAGATTAATATCTTTTCTTAATGTAATTAATAATCAATCACTGGAATTCATAATCATTGGTACAAATATGATACTAAAACTGTATATGTAAAATATTTATGTTTGTGTTTTCAAATCTCTCTTGGCTTCTGGAGAGTCCACTCAGTTTTCACAGCAACATTGTTATGGAATTGGCTTTTCACAGCTTTCTTCTTCTCTGACTGGATCAAAATCACCCATTGGCCTTAGTCCTTAAGGCAGAACTAGAATTCATTGTCACCCAGATTCTAGCCTGATGGTTTAATCCAGTGTTGGGATTCAAATAATTTAACAACTGGTTGTCTGCCCTAATGATTGGCTTGGTGGGTGTGGTTGGGTGAGTGTTGTGTGACTGAATGGGCCTGGCCAACTCTACATCACTCACATGAGTGGTGGACATCGCTGGCAGCCCTGATATAACTCTCTGAGATTGGACTGGATTGCTTGCTTACTCTCCTCCCTCCCTCACTGCTTTAGACAGGTTTAGAAAGTCTGCCCCTCACTCATCCCTTTGCCTGGCTTCTGTCCTCCATCATCTCCTCAGTGCTTGCTCGCTCACTTGCTTGTGCTCTCCCTCCCCAGTCTAGCTTGATGCAGTCATGAAGTTGGGTGCCGGTGGTGGCTGGCTTTTTGCCTAGGTTTGTTCAGCTGTGGGGGTGGGGGGGAATGGATGGGGACCTGGGGTGGAAGCCTGTTTCAAGCTAGACTGGGAAAGCTGGCTGCAAGAGGAAGAGAAACCAGGTGAGTTGGACCCAGATGTTTCCCGGGTCTGTCTCGTCCCAGAAGCAGCAACCTTGCACTCTCTCCTCTCTGCTAGGCTCTTCTTCACATGGGATTGCCCAGCAGTGGGGAGGGAGAGGGAGAAGGGGGCAGCATTCCTGTGTGTTTCCATTTCTGTGTGCTAACACTGCCATTCCCTTCTTCACAAGGGATCACCCAGCAACAGAGACGGAGAGGGAGAAAGGGGCAGCAATGGCTGCTAGCATTGAGAGGAGAGTGCCACACACAGGAGGGGCAACACACAGGAGTGCCTCCCTTTTCCCCCTCTCTCTCTCCCTCCCCACTGCTGGGCAATCCTATGTGAAGAAGGGAAAGGCAGCGTTAGCAAAGAAATAAAAACTGATTTTGTGTTCTGGGGCAATGCCAAGCTTTCTCAGGCATGGCTCCCCTGAATGTTGTTATGCAGGCAGAATGAGGATGCAGAAGAGGGAGCAGACTTTGGCTGCTTCCAACCATGGAACATGAGACTAGCAACCACACTGCCTTCTCTGCCCCACTTCTTGCCCTTTCCATCTTCCCAATAAAGAGATCCTCCTGGGCCACCTCTCTTCCATTGCCAATTCATCTCCTACCATGTGTTTTTGCGTAAGGCTTCCACGTCAAGCCCTGCTCCGGGTGCTTCTCCTTGGCTAATGCCCAGCAATGGAGAAGTTGCTCTGCCATGAACAGGTGGAAATGGGCATCGAGGAGTATGCCCAAGTGATGCTCCTGTGCCAATCCCCCCTCCCTTTCCCTGTGGAAAGATGAGGGCCTTTTTACTTCATCCTAAGCTGAGGGGACACTCCAGGTGCAGGTCACCATCAACATCTTTGTGGGCAGCCCAACTCTCAGCTTCTGCTGGCCCTCTGGGTGGCTGCCACCCATTCATCCTCCCCTCTGCCTTGGGTCCTGCATCCAACATATGATGGGAACGCATGTCATGAACCACAAGGGGCCAGGACCAGCAGCTCTCACTCCGCACCAGCTTGCCTGCCATTATGCACTGGACCCAGACCACGTGGCTCCCCAGGTCCAGTTGCTCCCACAATGAGAGTACCCTGCTGGAACTGAGTCCACTGCGGTGCAAGGTGCAAGCATGCAGCACTGGAACATCTGCTCACCTGCAAGCTAGGAGAACCACCGCTAGGCATTGGCTCCATTGGGGCAGGTTGCTCAGGTTGTCGGAGGCATGTGGAAACTCTGGGGAGCCCATCAAGGCTTCAGGATCAGGTCATCCAAGGATTTGCTCCCTAGAGACCAGATGCTTTCTCTCAGGCCTTGCAAAAGCTGAGAGCCATCCCGCAAAGGCAGCCAAGCCTCACCATCCACCCCTCCCCCCCCACGGCTCACACTGCAACTGCCCATGAAGGTAATGCCAATGGCAACCTGCACCCAGAGCATCCCCTTGACCTAGGATGGAGTTAAAAGGCCCCAATCTTTATTCCGGAAGAAGGGAAGGGAAGGTTTTTTCAGTGCAGGAGTATTGCTCAGGCACACCCCTTGCCACCCGTTCATGGCAGAATTCTCCCTTGCTGGGTGTTAGCCAAGGGGAAACAGTAGGGTGCAGTGGGGAAGGCTTGTGCAAAAATGCACAGGCAGGGGAGGTGATGTCTCAATGGGGGGATAGCAAGGCTCGCCTGCCTTTCAGGTCCAGCTCTCACACAGCCTCCCCAGGGTCAAAGCCTTGGACAACCTCATGCCGAAGGCTTTGAGTTGCTCCAGAGTTTTCACACATCTGTGCTGCTGAGCAAGCTGCCCTTCAACCCCAATTGAGTCAGCATCTGGTGGCAGCGCTCCTGGCTGACAGGGGGCAGACGTCCTGGGCTGCATGCTCATATCCTATCTCACAGACTCAGCCCCAGCATGGGCTCTCACTGTGGGAACAGCTGGGCTGGTGCGCTGCATGGTCCAGGCCTAACAGCAACAGTAGGGAAGTGGGCTCAGAATAGTCTGGGTGAATGGCAATGGCAGGCAAGCAAGGGGGGAATCGCACACAATCCCTGTACTCAGATCAATTTGCCAAAAATTAGGCATGCTACAGCAGGCAATTGAGTGAGGTGTGGGAGCAGGAAGAGAGCTGCTGGGCCACAAGAGTCACACTAGGTGAGTGTGACTGGGAGGGGTGAGGAGGGGCCAGCTAGTGGTGTGATCAGCTGGTTCTCCGATCTGCACAAAATCTTAACAACTGGTTGGTCCAAATCAGTCCAAACTGGCTGAATACCACCTCTGGTAAAATCTGCAGGGGCTCCTTTTTCCCATGTTATATGTCAGTGGTGGCGAACCTTTTACTTACCGAGGGCCGAAAAGTATGTGCTTTGTGCATGCCATCCACACTTGCATGTGGCTCATCCACATGCACTGCATGTGCAACCGCACCATCTGTGCATGCATGCAGCTTTTGCACATGCAATGCACAGGCATGGTGAGCAACACTCACGCACACACATGAGCAATCGCGTGTGCATGCGCAGAAGAGCTCCAAAGACCAGCTGGATTTCCTGCTGCAATTGTGTGCATGCGCAGTGAACACCAGCTGGGTCTCTGCAATCTCATGTGCATGCTCAGCTGGAGGTAAATTGGCTGACAACTTGTGAGCCCAGCAAGATGGCTCTGCGTGCCACCTGTGGCACCCCTGCCACAGGTTTGCCATCATGGTTGTATGTATTATACCAAAATCCATTATATAATGACGGGAACAATGGTATTAAAAATAAATAAGTATTATATGCTATGACATAAGGGATTTTTTTTATCCTTGTGTTACTTTAGGGAACTTCAAGTGTACTCAGTAATTTTTTCCCTGCAAACACGGTTGCCTTTTCCTTTTCTAAATTAGCTGATGTGTTCTTGCCAAGAGAATATTTATTAATAGGGTGGTTATTAAAAAATAACTTTCCCTAACTGAGCTACTTTGATTATTAAATTCCCTGAGCCAGTCTGTGATATGATGGTTAGAAGATTAGACTAAGATTAAGACTAGGGAAATCTAGCTAAATCATGGCACTCAATACAATGATTCTTATTTAGTAACTATCTCATTTAGCAACTGTTTGCAGATATGATAGTGATGAAAAAGTAAGTTTGCAACATATCCTTCCTTTTATGGCCTTTGAAGCAAAGGAAAGCTTTAGTAAGATCATAAGCACAATTACAATTTCACTTAGCAATTGCTTTGCTTAACAGCCAATTGCTGGTCTCAATTCTGGTTGCTAAAGGAGGGCTAGCTATAGATAATTTGAGTCCATTTACATGTATAGGCCTAAAATCCCTCACAGGAATACCATGAGGATAAAATGGGTAGTAGGAAGCCAGGCATGTATGAAATTCTATAGGAATAGTGGGATAGAAATACCACAAACAGGTAAATAAACATTTTCCAACTTTGCCACCACCTTCTTCCGTATGAAGAGTAAAAAAAGGCAATTCCACTTCTCATGTAGACTTACATCAGCATTTTGGTATGCAGTAACCGCGATGAACTGAGTCTCTGGAAAAGTAAAGCTCTGAGTGCAGATTGAGGGATGCACCTCGTCCACTTCGCCCTGCTTGGCCTCAGTAACATGCAGGCGAGGCTGATACTTATGTAAGGACTGCAGGACAATCATCTGCCAAATACACAGGACACAATTCATTTATACATGATCTGTGAGTTGCAGCTGAACCTATTCCACCCCAATAACAATCCTGGATTTTTTAATAGCAACGCTGATGGGTTGGATAAAAGCCAGATTCAGGAGCCCCATTACCTGGGTGATATTGTTTGATGCTCCTTTATTGTTGGTGAGCTTCAGTTTCCCAAAGGAAATTTCCTGTCGCATCCAATGAGCTCCAGTATTGGGAGAATCTGGATGCATGTACGTCCGATTCCCTGCCAGAAGGATGGCATTTCCAGTAAGTATCTTGCAGTTTAAGTATAGAGTAAGCACATACTAAACTATTAAGTAAATAAACTCACTTGAAGCCACTTCAGACCAACTATTCTTGCTAAGTTTTGCTCAGTCTGTTCCTGAAATGACAGTTCCCATTTTTTTAGCGGGAAGTATGACAATTATATAAAGTGGATGCTTGTTTTGATAGGGATGGGGTCTGTGTATTTAGAACTATGACCCTGCCTATAAATAGGATAGTGTGGAGTGTGAAATCCCATAAATATGCCATTTTCTTTACATTTTTATTCAGCTTTTTGGGCCAAGGAGATTCAATTAAATAACAGATTACCCTAAACCCATCTCATTTTGCAACATGGCCACAGATTATAATTTGTAAGGCAAAGCATTAGGTTTTGAAATCAAGATATGTTAATAATACCTGCTGCACTAACAATTAGGATAAGAATGGTTCCTAAATGTGCAAATCTATGAACAGGGTGCCCTAAAGTGGTCAATATTGACGCCCAAGGTTGATGAGACTACTCAAGGGATTGATAAATGGGTGATGGTCAATAAGAACAGTCCAAACCTGGAAGAGCATGATGATTTATAACTAAAACTCACCAATTTCTAACTATGTATCAGTGCTCTTATTGATGCTCATCAGATGCAACTTTCCTATTAATGATATCGCATTAAAATGTTTTTTTCATATTTTAAAAATTACCTACTTTTAATGAAATTGTTATAATTGTTGTTATCCTTTATTGTTATTTGTAGTACATGTAGTCCTTGACTTATGAGCACAACTGGGGTCAGAACTTGTTAAGCAAGGCAGTTGTTAAGTGAGTTGTGCCTGATTTTATGATCTTTTTTGCCATGTTAAGTGTTGTTAAGTGGATCACTGCTACACTGAAGTGAATAATATGGTGATTAAGTGAATCTGGCTTCCCACATTGACTTTGCTTGTTGGAAGTCAGCTGAGAAAGTCACAAATAGTGATCATGTAATGCCAGGATGCTGCACTTGTTGCAAATACCTGCTGGTTGCCAAGCACCCAAATTTTGATAATGGGGATGTTGCAGTTCTTGTAAATGGAAATACTGGTCACAAGTCACTTTTTTCCAGTGCCATTGTAATTTTGGACAGTTACTACATAAATGATTGTATGTCAAGGACTATCTGTATTACTAAAGTAATATGTAATACATTATTTTTATATAGTAAACAATGGACAATCTAAAGGGGTTGATGAGCAGAAGAATTTGGGGACTCCTGGTTTGTTCTATCTAAATTCTTAATCTCTAAATCTCAAATTCACTGAATAATCAGGCCACATAGTTTACTTTATACAAAATATAAAGTGGTAACACATTTTGCACATGCTCAAAGACATCTTTAATTTATTATTTCATATAATTGACATATGTATAACTTTTTCCCTAACTAACTGTATAAGGATTAACCTTTATATTATTAATGTTGTCTTGTATGGACTGTACTAGTAGAGGCTAAATCAATTTCACTGTATACATGATGTACAATTGTACAATGATGTACAATGACAATAAAGGCTTTGAACTTGAACTAATAAATTTTTACTCTCTGTAGGAATAGGAATAGTCTTCATGAAGAGGAAGAGGAATTATGTATGTTTGCCACCTTAAATTGTTTATAAGAATAATAAAAGTGGGATAAAAAAATCTTTTAAAAATGTTTTTGCACTAACCTTTTGTTAACAGGTTTTTAATGATTACAATGCCGTTTCTCATCTCTGGCAGCAGATGGAGCAATAGTTCTTGAAACTGGGGTAATATTTGAAAATGTAACTG
This sequence comes from Myanophis thanlyinensis, assembly GCA_017656035.1. Lineage (NCBI taxonomy): Eukaryota > Metazoa > Chordata > Lepidosauria > Squamata > Homalopsidae > Myanophis > Myanophis thanlyinensis. Next base: position 24,478 of record JAEANM010001016.1, read on the forward strand.
GGATGGTGGAATGGCAACAATGAAAGGAATTTTTTTTCACTTTCCAATTTGAATCAGAGAAATGTAAACAACATCCATCCCACATGACAATTTTATTTACAAATTATCTGCTAATAATTTTATGATATTTGGACTCGTGTTAATAGTAAAGTTTTTAAAAAGAATCAGTAGGAATTTCCAGTTAGGACACAAAGCCAATTTCTTTCATCTCAACATTCCAGTTAAGTTCTAAGCCAGCAGGAAAATGGAATGGTTCCGTAGAGATCTCCTGAACAATTGTAGCTTCTGTCATTGAGGAGATGGGAAATGGGGTCCACTGATTGGGACAGGTATTATGGGTTGAGAGAAACATTTCAAATATTTTAGTTGCAAGCCGCCCGGAGTCACTGAGAGTGAGTTGGGTGGCCATATACATTTTCTTAAAAATCTTTTTCCAGATTCCAAAGTTTTCAGCATTACCTCCTCCCCCCCTCTTTTAAGAGAGAGCCCTAATATTTCAGTTCACCCAAAATAATAGTGACTAATACATAGCACATGCCTTTTTTTAGCCATATCAGGATATTGTTATTAGTCTCATTGGTTGAAGACCAGAAATAACTGCATCCTTAGAAGACTTCCTCCAAAATCCTAATTTCCATCTAAGATCTTAATTTCTTTAGAAATTAAGGATCCTTAGATTCCATCTAAAGTAATATTTTCTAACTTGGATAGCACTCCTGACTATCTATTTTGGACAATTAAATATTGTTCTTTTTAGAACCACCATTTTTTTTTAGTATCTGAGGAATTGTGTAATATAGGGCTCCCCAACTCCCAGAGCCACAGGCCACTACTCGGCCATGGCCCATTCAGAACGGGCTGTGAAAATGGCAGGTGAGCATGTGTGTGTGCACAGCTCCTCTTATGCGAGTGACGGGTGTTTGCACTTGTATGTGAAGCTCCATTTGTGCAAGTGTCCGTGCACATGCCTGCTGCTCATAGAGAACCATCCCCTGTCCCTCTCTGATGGTCCATCAAGCAGGAAAAGTTGGGGATCGCTGTTGTAAATACTTCTGTGCATTCCTCACATCATCATCAGGTCCATTTCATTGTTATTTATTAATGCCTAATGGTAGGGTAAAGTAGGCCTCAACTTATGACCCATTGCTTAACATCTATTTAAAGCAGATCCCCAAAAGGTACTTATGAACTGGATTCCAATGCCTCCCCACAGACAAACATACACACACTATAGTCACATGATTGCATTTTGGATGCTTGGTAACCAGACCATAGTTATGGCTGTTTACGGCATCCTGCAGTCATTTGACTATGATTTAGTGTTTTTTGCTGGAAATGAGCATTTATTTCCAACATCTGATAATGACAACTTGTGGACAGTGGGTTTCATTTAACAGCCACCACATTAGCGTAATGTTCATTAAACACCCCAAAAATGTCATAAAACCAGGTTGGTCATGCTTAGGTGCTTCATTTTATGAATGTCATGACATATGACAGAAATTTCAGTCCCGATTATTGTTATGTCGAGGATTACCTGTAAATGTTTTGGGAAATCTTTGTACAAATACAATAGGTTTTAAATCTATTAATTCCTATATACAAAATAAAATATTTCTGAATTGAATCAAAAATGTACCTGAATACTACATGTGAAGAAATAATAAGTGTAATAAATAGGAATGTGTGATGTTGAAAGAAAAGGGTGCTTAAGAGCATGTATGATCATCTCTATAATAACTACATACTCCTGGAAAAGATGTGACTCTATTAAGAGTTGCCATTGGGGAATTCAGGAGCAACTCCATGTGCTACAAAGCACCTTGCCCCACTCAAATCTGAAACGCTGCATGCCCATAGTATGAAAGCCTTCAGAATCATGTAGAATGCATCTCTTTTATTATTTTATTATCTTAGATTGGATAAAATACATTATCTAAAAGCTTAAACTATCATGGACCTTCTCCTCATTCATACTGCTATAGATGCCTGAAGATGAGTCCGATAGTGGTAGAAACCTGAGGACAGGCAGCACATATTTTTTATTACTGTTTTTTTATTATTCATTTTATAACATGGGGCCAAACTATAAATCACATTTAATTTAGGGTGGCAATTGCCTCTTTAAAAAATAAAATAGTTCATGCGGGTTCACTTAAAAGAAGATTTGTTTAAATGTTTGCTGTACTAGAATCCTGATTGGAATGTTATTCCTCCAAAAAGAGAGAGAGAAGAGACAATGAAGAAAGAGAGGATTTCTATATTTATACCTGGCATATTTCCCTCAGCCTTGCCGCATTGAACCCATTTCCCTCCTTGGTATCGCCAGTGGTGCTGATCCACTAACACAACATCCACATAAATGCTGTAGTGAGCCACAGGATCCAACCCGATGATGTTGAAACTCAGAAATGGAAACATCCTCCTAATCGATGAGGTAAAAAGAAGGATTGGGGAAGAGAGAAAAGAAAGGTAGTCTATCACATTACATATTTGCCACAAACTCAGTTTGTTCTCTGCTTGTATGCTGAGACATGCCTATAATCAAGCAAGGCACGATATTTAAGAAAATGTTATGGCAACCATTCACACTTCAGTTTTCTTTGTGTATTACTTATTATTAGAAAGTAATTACAAGGTGACACAATCCTCGCTTGACCCTATTGCCATTTGAAATTTTAATTGTGCAAAATAACTCATGTAATATGCATTCCCACCAAATTCTTACTTCCCAACTATGTAGCCCACAAGTAGTCTACATATTGATTACATATCAAGCACACACACACACACACACACACACACTGTTGCATAACTTTACATTTTAGAGTTTCTTATTACTGTGTTTCTCCTGATTTATGTCTTTGTGTCTTATGTAGGAAAAAGCTGCCCTCATTGCAGAACCCATATGATCAACACATTATACATTTTTCCATGTAAAAGACTACTGTAGAAAGGTGGGATACAATTTGGATCAATCAATCAATCACTCAATCAATTAATTTATTAATACTTGTTCATATATACTCCAATAGACTGAAAAGACAAAATAAAATCAGTTTAAGGAGCTTGGTGTGATGTGGGGAGACCCAGCTTTTAGTCCTCCCTGGAATATGGAAACTAGATGCGTGATCTTGGACCAATCACTTCCTTTCATCCTTATGAGTATTCGATTCTGTCACAAGCTAGCTGATAAACAAAATATCTTGTCTCATCATTCAACAACAGAAATGTTTATGGCTCAATGCTTAAATATAAAATTAATCTTGCATTGATTAATTGGTTAGGATGAGTAGGGGCAAATCTTTTGAGCTTGGCATGTCAAAAATTAAGAAAATGTCTAACTTGACTTTGCTGGCATGTCACCCATCCCCCAACCATCCTCCCTTGCAAAGAGAAACAATTATCTATCTTTCCATATTTAAGCCATCTTGAACAGCAGTGGCAGCAATGTTGATACTGGGCCTGAAATAGCAGAAGCCTGGGCCTCAAACTTCAGCCCTAGCACTACTACTGATCCTCAAAAATGCTACTTTGTATTGCTGCCCAAGATGCAACCCTATGGTCTATTAAAGGGTACTCTGGGTCACACAAGCCCTTCATTCTTAAAAAAGTTTTGGAGAAGTCTCTTCTTCAGCCTCTACAAGCTCTGCAAACCATCCCTAAATATGTACTACTGTGAATTTTTGAAGATTCTGGAAGCCATGTAGGAACACACCAATTCTTGTATAGCCTCCATAGCTTCCAAAGTGTATTTTCAAGAATAGTTGTTGTCAGGTATTGTCGAATGGTGGTGAGTCATCCAAAACATTGTGGCATGTCACTTTTGACATGTGTCATAAGTTCTCCATCACTTGTTAGGAGTATTTATTCCAAAGGAAGAAAGGAAGAAGAAAGAGATAAATTTTCAAAATAATCCTTTACTTCCCATCTGTTCTTGCTGGTGTATCTGAAATGTGCAATACATCCTCCAGCTTTTTCAATGACTGCATTTAGTCCTAAGAAGGTTTATTTACTTCCCAATGGACAATTTACAGTCATTCACAATTGGTTCACCGAATTCCAACAGGGCAACTCAAACAGAATAGAACCAAGTTCTGTATTTTCTTTCCTGAAGATCTGTTTAATTGACTGCGACAGATGTAAGAACAGCTCTGTTTCTTTTTCACCCCCTCTGACCTTAAGCAAATTCACCACCTTACCATTTCTCTCTTGCTCCTCCCTCCCTCCCTCCCTTCTGCCACATTTCCGGTTCAGAAATAGACACTGCTACTATTTTCAGAGAAAGTGAGAAGAGGAGAAAGAGAGAGAAAACCCCTCAAGACAGATGGACAAAACGTCAGATGGCATGAGAAGTTTATTCCCAGGGCAAAGTGTTTGATATTTGAGAATGGAGAATCCAAATCACTCATATACACACATTGAATAATCTGGGGTTTGCTTACAAAACAGTTTTTCTGCATAATTGTCTGAACAGTTCTCAATTTGAATGGGACCTATGCAAAATAATTTTTCATTAGATCATTGTATAGCAAGTATCAAATTTAGCCATCGACCTTTTGAAACATATTCTGCAGTATTGGTCCTAATAAAATGGATTATGATTGTACCAAGATGGGTACAATTTGTTAGCAATCTTTTCCCATCTTGTGTGGGAAAAGCAATCTTTTCCCACACATATACTGATATAACTGAGGGTTGAGGAGAAAGTTAAAGAAGAAATTCTGATTGTGCAGAAAGGACTGTCAGCAACCTGGAAGGAGACACACTTGTTACAGTTCTTGAAGGAATTTGGTTAAGAGATAGGATCAGATAAAATAGAACCAAATATTTATTCTAAATTTGCAGCACATGGTTTCTTTTGATGTTATAGAAGTTTAAATTGGACATAGCTTTGTTTCCATTAATTTCTCCACAATGTAACTCTATACCTATTTTTTTAGAAATAGGCTCAATAGATTTTAATATTCAATGTGTGTGTGTGTGTGTGTGTGAATAAGGTAAAGAGGGGGGTGAGATATAAAATATAACAAATGTTATTTTCTGTTCATTATTTTTAAAGACTTGTCACAGATAAGTTTCGTTTACTCTGTATGGCAAATGATGTAAAATGTAGGTTCATGCATTATATTAAAAAATATAATAACATCTCCCCATATATAGCTAACATATATGTTGTCAGAAAACTCTTATAGTCCTGAGTTGTCAAATACTTGAAATCTCAGAGATGCACATAGGGTTCAACAATTCAAGTTAATCAGAAACACCTTTATCTTAAAGAAGCCCATATATCACTAGCACAAATCATTATGTAAAGAAAAAGGCATGATTATGAAATTAATAAACATCCTTTATAGATTCCCACAAATAATATCATTCTAGAAGCACTGAAGTTAGAAGTGAATTTTCCTTTCTTTTCCTTCCTGGTAGAATTAAATATGTCAGAGTTAATGACTCTCTGGGTATCAATTTATATAAGATAAGTTCAGTTCAATTTATGGCCAATAACTATGTAAGATAAATAACCTAAAAACTGTAATATAAAAGTTCAATTTAAAATTTGCTTCCTAGTATCAATAATACACCAATAATAATGGCAGAAAAAAAGGCCTTGTCTGGCTGTCAATCTCAGATGCAATGTTGTCCCCATTTTTTTAAGGATGCCTAGTTGACTATGAATTTTATATATATTCGGCGAGATCCCGAAACGTTGCAAAAAGACTCTGAAACTTACTGCTGGTATTTTTAAAAATTCAGGAGTAAAAACTATTAACCAATTTATATACGGCACAAGGATGTCGCTGATCTTCACTGATCTCTGCCTGGATGGTCTCT
>JAEANM010001017.1:0-18130 GCA_017656035.1 Myanophis thanlyinensis
TTTGTACATATACATACATATATGTATATGTATGTACATTTACTGATATTGAATTTGGCCTGTATATGTATGTACTTACCCAGTATTTTTTTTTCTTTTAATGTTATGCAATGTGTAACAGGTTTTGGATCTGTGACCTTGAATTCAGAAAGTTAATATAGTCTTTTTTTTAAAAAATGCAGTACTCTTTTATCTCCATCGACATCTACAGTACAAGCAGCCACATGATAACTGCAATTCAGGTGATGACTAGACATATAGGAACAAGCACCATTTATTTTAATTTCAATTTTGTGGTTACATTCCATAATTAGTTACCTTTCTTTTCAACATGTACTATGTTTTACTTCTGAGATTCATTTTAGGAATGCATAAGATAAAGACATCAAGCACTTTGAACACTTAACTGGAATATGTGTACAATCAAATAATAAAAATAATTCATTGAACACAACCCTGAGAGAATTATTTTTGCACAGTGTATTGTTTTTATAAGGTTTCTGGAAAAAAAACTCAAAATAAATCAGAAATAAATAACTTTTTATTCCTTCCTTACATTTTGTAACAGTTTTGTGAGGCAAATAATATTTTATTTTCTCTATTTTAAATGAGAATGCAAAGCTAATTTTGCCTTGCGCAGTACCTAAAATTATAAGATGAACTAGACTGGAACACGCTAAGTTTATTTACCTGCATGAAAGTTCAATTTCATATAGCAATAGCAATAGCGCTTAGGCTTATATACCGCTTTATAGTGCTTTCCAGCCCTCTCTAAGCAGGTTTACAGAGTCAGCATATTGCCACAAATAAACTGGGTCCTCATTTTACTCACCTCGGAAGGATGGAAGGCTGAAGCAACCTTGAGCCTGGTCGGATTTGAACCGGCAGTCAGCAGAAGTACTGCAGTTCTGCACTCTGATCACTGCACCAATAAGACAATATTTGCATCTGAGAAAGTGTTTATTGGTATATCAAAAGCTGAACTGATATTTAGAAGTTTCATCACACTTGGACGCTGACATGATGGGAGAATCTGTGTTTTAACCATTCTAATGAATGTGTTATGTTGAGGAATAGATTGAACAAGTATAATCTTATTGTTTCTTCTCTTCCTCTCAGAAATGCTCAGTGCCATTGTTTTTGGTATCTTTGTAGGAATGGCTTCTCTGTTATCTTTCCAAAGATGAAAAAAACCATAATGGGCATAATAAAAAAAGGTATTAGATAAATGGTCTGGTATTTTGCCAAAGATGTTTGTTGCTGAAGTGTGGTGATATAGTCCATCCTTATAAAATGCATGAAATTATTATGAAAAATAAAAAAACAAAAATAAAATAAATGATAAAAATTATATTTTGATAGAGAAATACAATGTTGATGTTTATGTTAAAAGAGAAATATAACTTTGATCTTTATATTGCATGATAATTCCATTCTCTTGAATAATCCCAGTCTGAAAATTGCAGGTGAATCTTTTTTTTAGAATTCCTGGGCTAATAGAGTTATTAATACTTTAAATCAGCTCTTTGGCTATCAAGTTCTAAAACTAACTCAAGGTATTACAAGAAGAATTTAGTTTGTCTAAAACTGCAGAATAGCAGTATATTAATATAAGAAATCTGTTTTTATTATTCAATTGTGCTACATTAGTAGCATATAATATTCCTGATTTTTTATTAGCATTTACAACTGATTTGAATGATACCAAATCTATAAAATTTTACAGACTTTAAAGATTATTGTTAATTTAAGAGTGCTACTAAAGTCAGTATTGATCATTTGCATGAATTCTGGACTAAAGAATTAGAATATTCGGTATTAACAATTCAATAATTAAGCATCCCGAAGAAAGTACATTTTTTCTTATCTTAAAATGAGTTTAATTCAACAAAATATTTTTCATTTATTGGTAACTATAGAGCATATTTGGAAAGGGTTGGCTATCAACTTAGAGGTGATGTGGATGAAGTAAAAATAGGATGAATAAATAAACAAACAAACCTTATTATACTGGAAAGTGAAGTGATGGAGGTATCACTTGCATCAAAGATATACACTTGACTTCATATTAATTATTCTTTTTCTTTAGGCTGTTCCCGTTAGGGGTCGCCACAGTGAATCATCTGTTTCCACGTAACTTTGTATTAATAAATTTGTTAATATGGTTTTGGAAGAAAAAAGAGGTGTAAAGATATACCACCCTGACTTATAATATTGGATTGATGATATGAATATATTTTCAGCTTATAAATTGACTGTCTTGATCATGAAAAGACTGAGCAGTATTCCCCAGATAAACAGGTTTTAAGATTTTGTTTAAAAATGGGATTGTTTTCAATATATTTTGTTATACTTTTATATTATGTTTTTTTCTGTTTCCTTGATTTGTATTTTTTCCTTTTCTTTCTATTTTATTCAAGTAGATAAAATGGTATTTTTTTAAAAAAAGCTATGGTGATTTTTGTATTGGAGAGGGACAACCATCTTTAAATTTTGTACTGTCCCCTGATCTTTCTAAAACATGCTCCTTATTGACATTACTCGGTTGCTAATTTAGCAAAAGTTTTCATGAGTTTCTGACTCAGAGAAATACAAAGAAAGGTGATTCTCAAAGCTGGTCTATCTAATGCAGTGGTGTCAAAGTCAAGGTCCGGGGGCCAGGATCTGGCCCATGGAGTGCTTAGATTTGCAAAAGACCAGCAAAAGACCAGCCCACGGTGCCTCTGCCAGTGAAAACAGAGCTCAGGAGGGCCATATGCAGCCCTCATGAGCTCCATTTTTTCTGGCAGAGGGTTGCAGGAGGCCATCGCAGCTGAAAATGGAGCTTGTGAGGATCACGGGTGACACTCCCAACTCTGTTTTCACTGGCAGAGGGTTGCAGGAGGCTGTCATAGCCCAAAACAGAGCTCACGAGAACTTTGCTTTGCTTACACTGGCAGAGGGTTGCAGGAGGCCGACACAACCAAAAATGGAGCTCAGGAGCCCTTCTTTTCTGGCAGAGCACTCAGGCCACCACAAGAACCCCTGACATGAATGATGTTGAGCTGGCCATGCCCACCATGCTCCCCCCAAGGTCAAACACAACCTTGATACAGCCCTCAATGAAATTGAGTTTGACACCCCAGACCTAACTGCTATCCCCATTTAGAAATGAACAACAATACTTCTAGTGCATGGCTGTCAAACTCACAGCCCATGGGTCAGATGCATCACGTGCTGGCCACACCCATGCCTGGTTTAGCAAAGGGGGAAAAAGTCACAGTACATCACTTGATGCCATTGCAACAATGCGAGTTTGACAGCACTGTTCTAGTGCCTCTGCATCCCAGGGGATCTTCTTTTGGACTGAGGAGAAGAAAGATTATATAATCCTCAGGTATAAGGACAGTAACATTTCAGAGATATTGTAAGAACAGAAAGTTAAATATTAAAAGTCGGATAGTCTTTTAAAAGAGTAAAGAATTCTACAGTTGGAGGGCTGTTACTGAAAAGTTCTACTTTGCATAATCCTATTAGCCATAGGATCTCATTGATAATACAACATTTTTTGTCTCACAATTCTCCTGAGCAGATCTATATTGAGGGCATGCCAAGGCCTGCAGAAGACTAGGGAATTCTCCTGCTGCCTCTTCTCCTGGGATGCCATCCAATGTCTTATTAATTAAAGATATACCAGAAAGAATATTTTCCTATCCTTATTGGAGCTGTTACTTGAAAATAAATCCCTTCTTTAGCATCTGCATTTGCTATTAAAAGACATTTTATTGTAGATTTCACAATTTTTGTGCTTCGCATACTCATACAAAAATCGAAAGAAATAAAAAGTCTGTTCCCGGATGTTTGTCTCATACTAGAATAAAAACTAAGAAAAGTACAAAGTAATAAATTGTACTATTTCAAAAACAAGCCCAGGAAAATACTACCTCGCTCCAGCAGCTTATATAAACCAATCAGCAATGTGGCTGAGATGAGAGGACAAAGAACTGCATACCTTTTGGACTGGCCAGTAAAAAAAAAATCAGCAAAACAATCTCCAAACATTACATTGGGTCTGCACATCAACCCACAATGTGACAAAATAAACAGAGAACAAAATCAACAAACTAAAAATCACATCTACAATCTTCCATTTTCTTGGAAAGAGGGGACTGAAGCCCATATTGTAGGAATTAAATTAAAATTGTTCTGAGAAAGCAATTCAGAAAGAGTTCAGAAAGAAAAAGATACTTCTCATATGGACATATAAAATCACAATAATCTTTCAGTATGGACTTTTAAATATTCATCTAAGGCTTCTGGATCACTTTAGATCAGCCTTCTCTAGTTTGAGGTTGTCCAGCTGTTTTAAGAATACAACTTTCAGAATTTCCAAATTAGGGAATGCTACAGTATCTTAGATAGAAGAAAAATATATGACACCTCTCAAACCAAAAGAAATTTGATGTATAAAACCTGACTACAATCTAGAAATTTCTCAATCCAGCATCTAAATCTTAAAATGTAGAAACAATTATTGGACTTCTCTCCTCAGAGGAATGGGAAAACCAGATGCACTTTAGGCTAGGAAGGTCTAAGGAAAGAAATATTTTAAAACAGGTTATTAGGTTGCATTTGTATAAATTGGGCATTGAATGCAAAGTAAGGCAATAGTTCCTCTGCCTTTAGCATTATTTTTCCTTGAAATGCTAAACATTGTTAAGCATGGTTAAAATATTTTATAAGAGAGCATGTACATTATCAGTGAATTATAACTCTTCTCCTTTTGGCCCTGAAACATCAAATGCATCTTCAGTTCTCATCTGACTTAGTCTACTGCAGTGTTTCTCAACCTTGGTGACTTTAAGACATTTGGACTTTAACTCCCAGAATTCCCCAGCCAGCAAAGTTGGCTGGGGAATTCTGGGAGTTGAAGTCCAAACATCTTAAAGTTGCCAAGATTGAGAAACACTGGTCTAGAGCTAAGAAATTGATGTCCCTTCTGGAAAAAATATAGTCAGACTATGGCTGCATATTTTCATTATGGGATAGTACATGCCTATATATATTTTTGATTTGCTTTTTGCTGGAATGCTGTAGCTTCAGAAGTTGGCACAGACACAAAAAACTCTTGTTGTAAAATAGACCTAATGTTGAGTCATGTTATGATCATGGGTTTTTTTCCCTCATTAAATGAAAGCAATCAATGTTTTTTCTCTATTTCAGAAATCAAACGATGAGGCGAATGATTCATTCATTGTCCTTTTGCCTGCCGTGGAAGTGCACATGGGCACGCGCTGCCAGAAAAAGGGAACATTGTAAATTATCTTCTGGAACTTCACATGCTTCAAGTATCTTAGTGTTTTTCTTGCCATGTTCAGGCAGACTTTCAGAGAAACTGACTCCAAGTTATCAAAAACAGATAGCAATTAAGACTTAAAAGGCATTTAGCCTGAATACACCAGAGTTAAAATTATTTTAAGAATTTGGCACAGAGTCAGTAGATATCTATTTGGCCCAGACCATAAGCTCAAAAATGCGTCAATTTTTTAAATTTAAATCAAATGAAATTCTTTCTTACTTATGGAAAGTTGTTATTATTTTCATTGGTTGTTATTGCAAAACACATGATATACCTAGCAACCTAAAATATAAGTCTTTTTAGATCTCTTGGAGGTTGTCAATGAGAATTGCAATGGGATTTGCGTACACAAGCAAGGTACTATGAATGTACCCTGGTTTGTATCCTCTTTCAACTCCTGAGCAAAGCCTGATTGGTAGACCCTATCAGCATCCACTGGCTTCCAGAGGAAGTGCTACTACTCACCATCAGTTTCTTCAGCAGGAGAAAAATGACAACCCTCCTTCTTCTGTATTCCTTTCTTTCCTGTAACTTAACCAAGCAGGGAAATGCACACTACAATCAAAATCATTTCAGAATGAGAAAGCCGATTTCAGTAAGAATGTTATGCCTTATTATAAATATCAAGGCTCAGGTGCTAAGTCAGAGTTGAAGGCCAGAAAGCAAAAAAAAAAAAAAAAAAAAAGCAAAATTGACATCTGCAGGGTTTATCTCAATGGTTGTTGCCCTAGCCAGGAGCATACGGAGAAAAAAGTAGTGTAGAAAAAAATTAATACATGGAATAACTACAGCAGTACAACTCATTTTTTATAAAAGAAAACTCAATACTCTAATCACCTAATAAACTAATTTCCAACAGTTGCAAATACTTATATATTTCCTTGACCTCCAACTCCAGATCCCACTGACCTGACTCTGAGCCAATGGCTAACAGATACTTTGCTTATCTCTTTGTGTAAAAAAGACAACACAAGGAAGACAAAAGGAAGTTGTTTCTTCCTCCTTTGAAAGGCTCACTTGAAAGAGGAAAGCCTTCTCCCTCCTGACTGATCACTCAAGATTTTAATTTTTTTATTCTTTGATGGTCTCTTTGAGGGTCCTGATTATGGGGAGAACTGTAAACATTTTTCCAATGCATTTGCAATTCTTCTTTAGAGCTTTCTGCTCAATACACACAATGATTTTTTATGCTAAAGATAATTGCCAGGGTTGTTGTTGTTGTTGTTGTTGTTTGAAGGACAAGATTACAAAACTTCCCAGTTCGAGCCTTTGGAACAAATATTGAGTCATCTTGCTCCCTGATCTAAAAATAAATTCTGTCCTTGGGTAACAGAGTTTCCCACTTGAAATTACTTAGAGTAAACCAATTTGTTCATCAATGAACATTGGGAGAGAGTTTGCAGATTCACTGAGAAAGAATTTCATTTTTTTTGTTTTTGTTTTTGTTTTATTAAGTATCATTTGACATTATGAGATGTGTTACAGAAATGTTAGTAGAATGGGGAATAGTATTTGGCCTGGGACCAAATGCTAAAATACAGGCAGTCCCCAGGTTATATATAAGGGTTTTCTTCCAGGAACCATTACATAAGCCAATTTCTATGCAAGTTGGATTGTATACCACACTCACATTGAAACTAGCAACAACCATATTGTACTCCTTTGCATAACAGCAGAATTTTGTAACTTGAGCTTTCTACCCAACTTTTGTAGCCCTGTTCCTTCTGCCTATAATAAGAGACAAGAGCATATAAATTTAATAATTCAGGAAAGGAAGTTTCCTTCCAGACTTGAATCTTCATTTGAATATCCTTGGTCTTACATGTTATGGCTAGTATAGGACACTGGAACCCAAAATGCTCAGGATGTAAGATGGAGATGAGGAGAGGAACATGGAAATCCAATCTATATGATACAATATTGTTTGTTCAGCAGCTAGGAAACAAAGCAGGGATCTATTTGATTACTTTCTGATGCATTGCAGTACTCCAAGTAATCCACACAACTGCAGATTAGCATACAAGCAATTTTAATGTGGTTGCTGTAGCACAATGGAACCAGAATAGAGAATCTTCAGAACATAACAGTAAATTATCTACTGTAGTTAAACCTGTCCAAAATATTGGACAAAATATAGTTTGTAAATCATATAAAGAATGAAAGGGTATTAACTACTTCCAAATGTATTCCTATACATTCGAACTTTACATAATTAGTGTCAAATATCTGTTTCCCCCTTTCATCATTCAATTCAATCCTTTATTGTCCATGCACAACATGTGTGCAGTGAAATTGAATCATAAGTGTATATATTTATTTAATTACTTAAAGTAATTTATAAGGCCACACAATTCAAACATTATGACTTTGATCGGCATACATAAAAAATAACTAAAAATAAACAAATATAACTAAAATTCAAAAGCATTAAGGGGCAAACAGGAAATTGCTTTCCCTTTCAATAGAGTAAGTCTCACTCCTGCCCCCAAAACCAAAGGAAAAACTACTAGTTTGTACTGGCTTTCTGAAGGCTACCAGGATCAGAGATAATTGTATTTTAGGTTAAGATCATTCCAGAGAACAGGCACTGCAATAGAAAGCTTGCCTCTTGGTTCCTATCAGAAGACATTATTACAAGGAAACAACCCAAATTCTGCTCATCTTGTTAGAGTGTGATGGGCAGATGAGATCCAAGCTGGTAAAATATGTGCTTTCTGCAGCTATCATAATTGCTCAGAGATGAGGAAAAGAGGGTTATTACAGTTTGCAGGAGTTCATGCCTCTCTATAAGTCTGTCTGAGTAGCACTCAGGCTCCCAAACAGATACGCTGTTCTTATTACCTGGTAAATAGAATCTGAACATAGACGAGAAGGATAGCAGTTTCTTATGAGAACATATTGCCTCTGAGAAAATTATAAGATAAATAAAAAAACTGCTGCTGAGTTGGAAAAAGATTTCAAAAAAGAACTTGATGGGGAAAAAAAGAACTTTGGGCAAATGGAGGTGTCCTACCTGCAAATTGGATTTATATAATGTTGGCTGTTAAAAATTTGGGATAACTTTTAAGAAAGAGGGATGATGGTTGGGGCATGTTAAGCAGTACTGCACTGCTGAAAAATTGTTACATCTGGCACAGCTTGGGCAAGACTGTTGAAGCAATCTTGAGGGGGAGGATCCAAAAATGAAGAAATTGGGGACCACTCTACAATAGATATCTACCAGATGTAGCTTCTATGAAAAACTGAAGACAAAATAATAAATAGACAGCCTAATAAGAAGACGGATAACCTACATAGAGAATGCCAGTCAACATGATTACCCCATTTTTACCTCAAACAAGGAAATAAGAACACAGAAATAAATTTGTATTTAGCTGACACAATAATAAATGCACATGGCAAGGTGGCCTTTGTCAAGAGCAGAAAATTTACATGTCAATAAAAATGGCTTTTTTAATCTGGGTCATTTCCTCCATATTTAATCCATCAGACAAGAGGAAGGAAAAAGAAACTGGAGTATGACTCTCTAATTGTAAATAATTATTGCAAAGAAATAGCCATCTAGTTGCCTCAAACTGAGAGATGGGCAGTATATAAATTTAGTAAATTAATAAAAAGAACAAAAATAGCTACTGTAGTTCGAACCAAAAATACAGATAGTCCTCCAGCAACTCAGGGCTAACCGGCAGTTCTGATCATGAGCTGGCAAAAGTATTGTATTTCAGTCATTTTGTAAATTCTCAAAAGACTCCAAATGTTTGCCCATGCATGCCATTTGGCTAGCCCTTTTAACTTATAGCATCCCTAACATAATCACAACAGGTCAATTCTTCATTTCCTATAGTTAATAGTATTATAGCAGCTGTAATCACTCACTGTTTTCTGCAACATCAGGCAGGTAACTCTGGTCAGCTGTGTTCCTTTAATCTGTTCATTTGTTTTTTTGAAATTAAAATGAAGGGCAATAAAACAAAATTAAATAAAGCTTATTCTTTAACTGTGTTCTTTCTCTGGCAACTCATCTAAAAGAAAAATCTAAAAGTACCAAATAAATCAAGTGATAATTTCCACAATACTCCAATGTTTTATCATTATGATGTTTAATTCATGGTCTACGATTTGGCTGAGATTATTAACCCTGCCTATTTTTCTACTTTTATTGTTGTTTACATGGGATCTTCTCTTTTTTTTTAAAGACATTAATTCTTGGTTTAAAAAAAAAACTCCATCTGTTTTTAAGCAGTTTCCAAAAATCTTATATCATGATCTGTCCTGTTTTTGCTTTATTTCAAGAGTGCTGTCTGTACTTTCTTTAGAATAAGTAGATTGTAATGGTTGCCAGGGCTGGATTTTGGGATAGGTGACCCAGAGGAAATCATGTGTGAGTATTGGATGAAAGTTGTGCAATATGCTATAAAAAGGGGGCATTTCCACACAATTAATGGTCCTCTTTCCTTCTGCTGTACTTTTCTGTTCCTTTCTCCAGGCTTCTTCCTGGAACTTCAGTGAACAAGGAGGAAGAACAAGTCATCTAACTAGATAATGGGAAAGGAAGCAAGCTAGTCTTTAATCAATCCTCCACCCAAGTTTCTTCATAATTTATTTCACACTAATAGTGTGAAGACAACAAAGACACCCCCTCTCAACATTCCTGAAGACAGGGAGGGAGTTACAGTCCCATGGGTTCAGGTAACCTAGACCAAAGCTAAGAAGATTGTGGAGGACCCCAGCCACCCCAACAATAGATTGTTTACCATGATGCTCGCTCTCTAAAGGTAAACACAGAAAGAATGAGGAAAAGCTTCTTTCCACAGGCAATACGAACACTAAACCAGAAACCACAAGAACACTCAGGACTATAACAAAAACATGACTCTACCTCACACTAAACCAGAAACCACAAGAACACTCAGAACTATAACAAAACCATGATTCTAGCTCACTCCCCACTTCCCAACTTATTCCTACCCTACCCTCCCATTTTGGACTTGCGGTTGCGTAAGCATTTCACTGTGTATCGTACCATGTATAACTGTGTATGTGACCATTAAAATTTGAATTTGAATTTGAATTTGAAACATTTCAGGAATGAAGAGTTCCTTCTACTAGTAACCCCCCCTGTCCTTTAGCATCAGAATATGTGCCACAATGCTGCTTACGTGGTTTCCCCTGGAGCAGGTGGTATCCAAACATTAATTGGTTTAGCTTCTTTATCCTCAGGAAATGCCCACATGTTGTTCAGGAATTAAATATATGAGTGGAAGGATATCTAAATGCTTTAGGCACCATATATTTTAATACAATTTTATTAGTTGCCTTGTTGTCCAGAAGCAATAAGGACTTCTTCCAGACACACAGAAATATCTGTAAATGCCAAAAGTCTTTAGAGATGAAATGTTGAAATATTTTTTTCCTCCAATTGCGGTTTTATGCACACTTATTGTCCTCCACCTGACATATTGATGTTTCAACCACTACTATTGCCACTGATTTTCTGAAAAAGTCAGAAAATTAAATTCCTGTCATTGTTACAGCAGTTCCTTCTTCAATGCTCTTAAAGTTGCCACAATTGCAGTCAGGAGAAAATTTGTCTTATTTAAGAGACTCTAATCAAGGTATTTGCCTGCTCAGTATTACCCTTGGACAACCACTCTATTGCAAAGTTTAGCAAACACACTAGAACACTATTTCCAATTTTTTACTTTTGTGCCTTTTATAATATTCAGTTCCTTTGTGTTATAGGAGAGAGTATTTGTTCCTCTGGACTCATGAAGATGTGTGAACTACATCAAGTAACTTGTTAACATATGTGGTGCCTTAAACATCTAATAACAATATTTAAAACTCTCATGGAGGCAGTTTTTTTTAATACAGACTGCTAACTTTTCATTTGAACAATCTTCACAATTAAACATAATTATCCTTGCACACTGAAAGTATTTCCCCAAAGATAACTTAAGCACTAGAAGCAAAGGTTGTTTGCAAAAGGCCACACAATGTGAAAGCTGGGTTTAGAAAGAAACTAGATGTTCCTGGATTCCAATGTTGTATTAGACTGCAAGAAATTATTGTTTCTGTAGTGGTTAAGACTCCAACCAGCAAAGCCAAAACAATCAAGACTATCTTGGCATTTGTGTCTCTGGATAGATTTAGTGTATTTATTTTACATTGTAATCAGTGATGGACAGACATCACAACTTAGAAGCCACATACATAGGGCTTTATCCCACAAAACATTGACTAAGTCTACAGGAAGTTAAGCAAAGAAAATGCACACAGCAATCTGAAAATTTAAAAAAAACCCACAGTTTTACAAACATTGTGTATCAGATTTATTCCTAAAATAGTATCTCTGAGATTGTTTTGTTAAGGCCTGGAAGACCATGTGCGGGAAATTACTATAAGATTTTACTCAGTATATCATCACTGCATATCTCAGTGTTATTTATTTTAGCTTCAACTTTATAATATTCTACTTTCAATGGTAAAATTCCAGGGTTGATTGAAGACTAATGTAAGTAAGGCTAAAAATAGAACATTTTCAGTAATTAATGAGAGGAAATGCAGCTAATAAAAGCAGTGTCTGTCTAAATGAAATATTTATTTTAATAGCTAAAAATAATTATGAGTGTCAAATAAATAATGATTTCAACTCCAAGCAAAATGATCTTTTTTTCCTTTCCCCCAATTCAAATAAATGAAGGGTATTCCAAAAGCTACTTACCTCAACTTACCTCAACTTACCTCAAGCAAGAAAGCTCTTTTTTCATATACAATTCACTTGAATTTGTGGTATCAAATTCAAAGAGAGCACATCTGGAGACAACCTTATTGCACAAGCAGGTTGACACAAATCTACTATAATAGCATCCCAAAGCACAGCAAGTATTTCCCATACTCTCTTTTTGGATTTTGCATCATATTATTTATCGTCAATAGGAACAAAGTGATAGGTATATATATATACTGGCTATACTACCAACTTTCCCAGTTATCTGAGATACTCAATTTTTTGATACACTATACCTGTACTGATGCCTCAGCAATTAGTTGCTAGAATTACCTGTGATTCCAGACATAATTAATAACTATTTATTCATTCGTTAGATTTATTTCCCTCTTTTTTCTACAGGAACTCAAAGCAGTGTACATAATGCTCCCTCCTATTTTTTCCAACAATGGCAAACCTGTAAAATCATTTGGGCCAAGAAACAATGATCAGTCTAAAGTCACTCATTGAGTTTCCATGGCCAAGCGTGGAGTAGAACCAATCACTTGGATCCAATTACAGTTCTTTGAATAAATCACTTGAAGTGCAGGAAGAAAGATATGAACTGGGCAGGCACAGAAGCTTCTTCTCTAGGTATTGGATATGTTGGCATGAAGGAGGTCTCCAAAGCAGAACAGAAAACCTGCTTCTATAGAATAAGGAAACCCTGTTGAATAGATCCCATGGAAATCAGTTTGAGTACATTTATATAGGAATTTTGAAACATGATTTCAGTCATATAACAGATAATCCTAGAAATGTAGATGAAATATACGCCAGTTTTGTTGTATGTATGGCAAATCCTACAAATAAGGCAAAAAGAATCAGTTCAAACCATTAGCCTTCACTGTTTGTCTAGCCCAGACATGGGCAAACTATGGCCCGCGGGCCACATCCAATTTATATTAGTTCACACAAACACATCATTCTCCTATTCTGGCCCAGCCCCTTTGTCAAATTTTAGAAACCATTGTGGCCCGTGAGTCAAAAAGTTTGCCCACCCCTGGTCTAGCCCATACTTTTAAGTTAAAAGTACATACTGTTTTGATTCATTAATTTGTTACAAGGAATTATGGTTTATGTTAACAAAAATATTGGAAAATGGAAGAAAAAAAGCAAGCATTTTGAGAAACCATAAACTTTCTCAGGTGGTCGAGACATTGCTTGCTGTTTATTTAATACCACAAAGTACCAGCAGATTTTCCTTTTTAAGGGGCAAAACTCAGAATTAAATTACCCATGATAAATATCCACCCACATTAACCATTGGACCACACTGGCTTTCTTAGGCAACTTCTATAAATCCCTACTTTCCAGGGCATTAGTTCCAATTAATTTTAAGCCACCCAGAGTTATCCTGAGGTAAAATGGGCAGCCAATGCATTTTACAAATAAATAAATAAAATCATGGATGTCTTTAAATATCCCATAACACATTGATGCTCAAAGCTTAGCAGGAATACCATAAGAGATATCAGTTATTCACTGTAAAGCTGAGTTAAATCAGAATAGAGATAAAGCATTTAACTGCAGTGAACCAGTAATAATTTAGAACTAAACAGTCTAGCTATAAATTTTCCCACTTCTGCAATTCCAAGTCAACTCTTGGGGCATTGAAATGTACTGTTTTCCAATGTACTATGGTCTGCTGTACTAATTGGAATATAGTAGTAGAGTTGTATCAACCTTCATTACTAAGAATGGTGAGAAGAATTGGAAGTATAAAGAGATTTTTCCTCATATTTTTCCACATATTAGGAATATACTGCTTATTGGACCTTTTTATTGGGATTACTAGAGTTTAATTTAATTATTTCATTTAAAGCCATTTCTTCTGAGCAAAGTTCCTGGATCCAAGATGTGTTATTGTTGGTGTCTAATAGGAGAAGTTTAGTTATAAGTTGATTGTTTAATTTGAGCTAGAGAAATCTGATGCTAAAGATGCCCAGATCAGTCGGTAATCCTCAATTTATAAACGTTTGTATAGTGACCATTCAAAGTTACAATAGCACAAAAAAAGGGACTTAAAGCCCTCCTCATCCATGGCCTTAATTTATTGGCACCCTCTTTCTTTTCCTTTTTGTTAGTGTTCGAATTCTCCACATTTATTTTGCAAACATTATAAACATTGTACCTCAGCAGATGTCTTTAATTTCAGTATATGAAATACACACATATATGCATACATTACACTGTTGGTTTCTTATTCACTCTTCCCAAGTCCTTTCTTTTCACTCTAAAATTATGACTAGTTTGAGCAATATCTCCTTTTCCTTCCTCTAGTTTCAATGTCTCTTTAGCAGTCTTGTTAAGCAGAAACTGTCCTGACTTTACCTTACAGCTTCTCTCCCTAAACATTCAGTTCCAACATACTGTTTACACGAAATGCATTCCCAGCATTAGGCCAGTCTTTACCAAATATTTCCATGTGCCTCAATATCATTCCTTCTCTCCAATGTATTGCTATGTGCGTACATGTATCAAAATAGCTAGGACCTCAGTGAGTAATACCCACAAGTTCTACTATTTTTCTATTTATTCAGCTGGTCATCTTCTTGTAGGACAGCTTTTTTCAACACTGAAGAAATAAGGGCAAGTTATATAAGTGTGAAATAAAAATATTTTATTTTATTTTATTTGCAAAAATTCAAGCATGATCCAGAAGGACCTCTTTCAGCAGATATGCTCCATTTAACTCAAGCTAAGGCCATGCTTTATGTTGTGAGTCTTCAGATGGTGGAAGAAATTTAATCATAGACAAGAAACCTGTTTTGTCATGGTGTTAGAAGTTGAAGAATTCTGCAATAATTCCTGAGCATCTGAATCTAACCTAAATACTGATTAATGAAATAGCTTTTATAACTGTAACACAAACATATTAGAGAGACAGGCAAAGTCTAACACTTAATAAACTATATTCTACTAGGAGACGAGTCAAAGAGGATGTACTTTGGGCTTGAATACTGTGAAAGAACATGACCTGAGATTCACAACCTCTTAGAGGAAAAGCAGAGTGACAAAGAAGAGACCCAGACCAAATCTTTAACTATCTATAGTCACTGCCCCTCATGATCAGTATGTCCTAAGATGCTGAAGTACTGAATTTGCACTGTCAATATTGTGGATGGGGAAACAGCAATTGTGGATAAAGAGCAGTCAAAGCAGAAGGTGATTGACATGTCTTTATCATTGGTACTTCAGTCCTCCTTAATAAGGCTTTATGTTGTATAAGAAGGCAAGACAGCCAATGAGTAGGGGCTGCTGATCAGCCACAGAGTAGTTCTAGAGAGATTTCAGATGTTAGTTATTGCAACGGATATTATTGTCAGAAGTCTGGATGCCCACTCTAGCCACAGCAAAACAAGGTCCAGTAGGTCAGGCTATGATTTGAGTCCCATTAAATAAACAGACAAGAGAGAACATTTGATATTTATTGTGAAGGTCATAAATGAGCAACAGAAAATATTTTGATGTAAGTGGAGCATTTGCCAAAACAAAGATTGAGGCACATAAATAAGATTTAGAGTATTTTCTAAGTTTATACATCTAACAAAAAGAAATGCAACAACAAAATAGTAGAACAATTAGAAAATTTTTTAGCATGAAAAATAATTGTTTGCTAGTCTCTCTTCTTTCACAGTATAAATAACAAAGGGTGGCCAAATATCCAATACCTCTGTGAAGCATCTTCTAAGCTAGTCAGATTTTCCACAGTAAAATCTTTCCAAATTTTGGTAAGACATCTGCCTAATGTAACTATTATCCTTAGCTGTTATTGTGCTATTCTCTGCCTAACAGTTTACAAAATAAAAACATAATGCATCCAGTTTGATAATACATCCATAGCTTCCAAATCGGAATTAATTTTAAGTGGAAACATAATGATAGGCATTATTAAAGATCAACTGAATGGAGATTTCTCTTGTATACTGTACACTGAAGCTAGTATCATGCAAAGTAAATATATATATATTTTACACCCTAGCAAAATAGTATCAATATGAGAGGAAAAAAGAGCTGAAGTATCAAGGACTCCAATTGGAAAAATTCACATCATCATATATTGGGAGCTGGATCACTAATGCATATTCAATGGAGCTGAGGGATGAATAGGAATCTTTCAATCATCTAAAACAGGGGTGGGCAATTACAGCTCCTTCATGACTCGTGGACTTCAACTCCCAGAATTCCTGAGCCAGCATGGATCACCTCTCCCAACGAAGAGAAGGAGCGTATCAAGTAGGACCAATGCCCCTTCTGGATCAAGAATTCTGGTACTTGAAGTCCACAGATTTTAAGGTTATGAAACACTAATCAATATAACCTTCCAAACTGGTGAATTCATTTTTTATTGGAGCTGCCTCACAGTAGATTAAAATATTATTTTTTAACTAATGACTTAGTTAAGTCTATGTGGCCTTTCAAATAATCCCTTAACTGCAGTATGTCCATTCTCCAAGGTTTCTCTAAAGCCAAAACCCTCAAGACTTAAACTCAAGAAGAAATCTGGGAAGTCTCCTTAAGCTTACAGGGCAGTTTTGCACAACATCATTTTCTTCTAATGCAATCATTACTTTGCATTTTTATTTGTTGTATTTTTGTAAAGTCTGGTTTATAGGCCAGAAATCAAATCACAGGCTTTCAATTCTTCTAAAAATGATTTAGATTAGTTCTTCCTAACTTGGCATCTTCAAAAAAAAACGTTGGATTGCCAGTCTCAGAATTCTAAATCACTACGGCAAAAATTCAAATCCAGGCAATCTAGAAATTTTGGGAAATGTTATCTAATCTCCTGGGGAAGGCTGTTTTATATAGCAGTCCATGAAAAATGAGCACACTCAGCACTTTCCCCCCCACAAATGTTTACGTTCTTACATCTACATCAAATAAATTATTAATGATATGTTATCTCTCTCTCTTTTAGAGAGGCATGAAATGTCTTAATCTTGAAAATGTTAGTAACATACAACATTGGAAATAAAATCCAAATATATGAAAAATGACCTCAGTTATTACCATAATAACAAAGCTGGAAAGAAATGTTAATTACATATTTCCACAATTGAGCTCTGTATTTACTTCTTTTCTGATTTGTGCAGGCTTTAGATTTTTGAAAAAAAAATATGATTAGATTATCTCTGAATATATAGCCTAAGAAGTTAGACTGCATAAAAGACTTACAGCAAATGCCAAGCCGAATACACTTGACCTGGAAAACAATTGATTGCAAAGTATGGGGGCCAATATTGATGCATTGGTATCAATATTTATAGTGTGGATCGTCATTGTTAATGTAACTATAAGTCCCAATCATTTCAAAGGTCTTAAGTCTGTTGAAATAGCTACCCAAACACCTGCTTCCCTTGTAAATGATTCTACAGGGCCCTTAATACACACTATGTGTGCCAAATCTCTTTTGGCTTGGCAGTGGCAAAACTAGATTGTAATGAGGTATTTGCATTTGGACTATTTTCTCATTCCCAGGAACCTTTACTTCACTTGCCTTCTGCTGACTAAACTCAGAGCTCTTTAATACATTTCTCAGACAACTTTATCAACAAGTTCAACTTTATATTTATAATCTCTTTTCAGTCAACAATACCCCTGGGTGTTTGTTTGGTTTTTTTTTTTAAACCCTGACTTCATTTCCCCCCCTGCTTCATAAGAAGTGATGGCTCAGGTCAACACAATGTCTCAGAGGTTAAAACAATAGGCTTGTTGACTGCAAAGCCAACAACCCATGTTCAAGACCCAAGCATTGCCTGATGGAGTGAGGCCCATTTTCACCTAGCTCCTGCCCAACTAGCAGTTTGAAAGCATGCAAATGCAAATAGATAAATAGGTACTATTTCAGTGAAGAGTAAACAATATTCCATGACATGCTGGCCACATGACTACAGAAATGTCTTTGGATAGCTCTGACT
Organism: Myanophis thanlyinensis; assembly: GCA_017656035.1. Lineage (NCBI taxonomy): Eukaryota > Metazoa > Chordata > Lepidosauria > Squamata > Homalopsidae > Myanophis > Myanophis thanlyinensis. The sequence goes on from JAEANM010001017.1 coordinate 18,032, forward strand.
CAATGGCTTGAAATGGAGATAAACACCACCCCCTATAGTTGGCAATGACTAGCAGACTAAAATCTGCAGCCTTTCATTTCATTTCATTTCATTTCATTT
>JAEANM010001017.1:18140-30308 GCA_017656035.1 Myanophis thanlyinensis
TCCTCTCCTCTCCTCTCCTCTCCTCATCCAGTCTTCCAGCTTTTGTGCAAAAGGGAACCACTGTTCCTTTCCTGAACCTCTCCACATAGATGTATCAAAATGTAACCTACAGCCTACAGTGTGGCTTTTGAGAGTAGATCTGGCAATTTTCCCCTCAGTTCAGTCATTTTGTAGAACAACCAGACAAATATGCACAGTGTGTGCTTAAAATGAAGTATGGGGTTACCAGTTTTTTCTGTGAGTGATGGGCTTTTTTACTAGTCCAGGTGTTGGCTAGGGACAGGACATTTTAATGAATGACAGGTTTTGCATTCATTAGAGAGAGTATTCACTAATTCATAGTATTCCATGATTGCCATTGGTGAAGATGATTATTCCTGAAGCACAGCAGTGAAATCAGTTACATGGACAACTTCAAAATAATTTACAGGCTTGTGAAATGCAACCAAAGCAGTATTCTCTATTTAACACCTCCAGCAAAAGATAATCCAACTTGTCTTACTATCAGGAATGTTTACCTGTTCTCCAGCCAAACTCTCCCTTGAATAGGGAGAGGGAAAAGAGAAAATTCAAGAGAAAATTTAAGAAAGAAGCTAAGAAATATAAGAAAGGAACATGGGCCTCTTGGTAGACTTTATTATATTTTGCAACATTTTCCCTTCTGCTACTTTGCCAGCTTTTCAACTGGGCATCTGCCTAGAGTGGTGGCTCTCAAAAAACATTGGCAAATTTGACAGATTATTTTCTTTTAGCACAGTACCAGACAGGCAGGCAGACATACTTGAACCTGATGGTACACTGCTAGATAACAACTCCATTATACAATTAAGTATATAGTCCTTTACTTATTTCCTTTAGGCATGAATCACATTTACAAAGATTCATTACCTCGAGGAGACAGACTCAAGGGGACAGGCAGGCAGGCAATGGCACTTTAAACTAGTAATTCTAAGCTTGCTTGCTTTTTTTTTTTTATTAAGCAGACTTTGCCTCTCAATAAATAATCAAGCAACTAATCAAACCTGACAGGAAGCAAATATAAGGGGAGAACATTTTATTAGAGGAAAAAGGTAAATGGACAAGTCTATTTTTACTGCTTTAAGTTCATTTTATTACCTGTTTATTTAATCTACAGTTTATTTAAAAAAACACAATTCAAAAATTCTATATATATTTTGCGCATTCTACCAATATATGCAATACAGTATGCATTATTCCAGTCTTGCATTTTTACATATACACTAATACTCTAATCAACTTATCAGTTTTCACTATGAGTTAGATTTTGGCGCATTTTGCTCTACTACATTTTTCATTGGAAAGCTGAAGTATAAAATTCAAGGTGTGCGACCTAACATACAAATCTGCTTAGTTAATGCTTGAGAAAGGTAAACAATCCTGCCAAAGCATCTTTCAAGCATTTTAAACAATCACACATAAAATGCAATACATAAGATTTAAAGACAAATCAACAAAAAGCTGATTGCAGTAGCCCAATAAGGAAGGGATAGAGAGTCTAAGAAGAGCAGATCTTCACTTGCCTTCAATCTTTTCTTTTTCTTTCTCTCAGGCACCTTTTCTTTATTCTTTATTGGTCAAGTGTGATTGGACACATAAGGAATTTGTCTTTGGTGCATATGCTCTCAGTGTACATAGAAAGAAAAGATACATTTGTCAAGAATCACAGGTTACTTGACATAAAACATTAGGAAAGGAGACATGAACCAGACATTAGTGAAGTTTTCAGATCGCCAATCAATATTTAACTATGCCTAGAAGTTAATCATGTGTATAGGAATCTCCAATGTATATACAGAGCTCTGAGGCAAGGGCATCTCTCCTGTTGCTCTAGATAGTAGAATCTGTGAATTTTGCTCAAAAATTCAAACCCATAAAGGCATGAAGACCTAGCAGGAAATAAAATGTCTTTAGATATCGTTCAAGAGTGTGATTCAGCTGAAGTTTAAAAGTTACAAACTTGAATTTTAAATTAAGGCATACCATAGTACAAGGGCACTTGTAAATCAAGTGTTTGCTCCATTCTCAGGTTGGATGGGCACTCCTACACCATTGTCACTTCTGATCAGCTCATCCACTGATTTAATTTCTGGTTTAACTATAGCACAGGCGAGACCATTAAAAATGCCATTTTTTGGACAGTGAGCCTGGAGCCTGGTGGTTTCTCATTGTCTAGAACTTTTGTCTTTTCCTGAATGGAATTGTTGATGAATTTATCACTGTTTCATTAATTCTTGTTCAACATCTAGAGTATTGATGTAGAAATGCTCTAATTGACATACAGATAAATTTTCCTTGCTGTTTCTTGTACTAATTTCATAAATTTCAGGATTCATGCTAGAGTCCCTCTGTGAGAGATATGAATGTTTCCTATATATCATAAATAAATATTTAAAAAAATAGTTGGGAGACTAAGAGGTCCGAGTTAATTATTGAAATTAACTTGTCATATGTTGTCATATGTTGAAATTAACTTGTACATTAGAGTAATACTTGGCTTTCATCTTGACTCAATCATTTTTATGGGAAATGTCTAAGATAGAAAACCTGATGTTTATTCAAAATAAGGGCACCATCAAATAAACAAAAATAAACAAAACAATTTTGAAGTTTGCTTATTTTGCAGCTGTAAAACCTCTAAATATTTAACAAATGTAACAAAAATTGGGAATGGACAACACAAAACAATTATTTTACCCAAATAATTTAATCAAATAGAACTTAATTGATGAATGTATAAAACAAATCAATAATATATTTTTATATATTGTCTAGGCAATGTGTAGCCATATCTCACACTACCACTATATTTTAATGTGAGAATATACATCTCTCCTGGAAAAGAAATATATATGAATTAAACAATGAGAATCATTTGAAGGTGGTAAAAGATTTTTTTTTCTTACTGTTACATTGATAGCTAACACATTTTCAAGTTGAACTGGTGGAAGAGTGTTGTTTACTTTTTGTTTGTTTTAGAAAAGCTCTGTTTGTTTATTGTTTTCAATTAAGCTGTGAAGGAATTTCTGAGCTTCCTGCATGTTAAATGGTGGTGGTGACACTCAGAATTTGACTCAGTTAGCATCACATTGGCCTATTTCCAAAGTACTTTTTTGCTGCTTAAAAGGAGTTTAAAAAAGAAAGACCAGACTGTATGTATCCAGTGGTGACATGACACTAGCAGAAAATGCTTCTGCATATACCTGAGGGATCGGTTAAGACAGTGGTGGCAAACCTTTTCAGCAGCAAGTGCCTAAAGTGAATGTGCACATGCTCATATAGGCTTCACATGCCTTCCACACATGCATGCAGCTTCCATCGGTGTGCAATTCGTGCATGCATGTATTTTGCACATGCACAGTCTCATGGGAATCTCATGAGGATTCTCGCATGCATGCAAAGTTGTGTGATAGGGAGTTGCGCATGCAAGCGCAGTCACGAGGGACTCACACAGGAGTTGCGCACACACGCACATGTGCAGTCAGTGAATTGGGATGATGGCTGGCGTGCTGGCAGAGATGGCTCTGCGTGCCAACTGGGGCACACGTGCCATAACTTTGCCATCACAGGGCTATGAAGTCCACTCTACCACAAACATTCAGGCCATGTCTATCCTGCTCCCAAAGTTCACCAGCTTACTGTGTCTGCCTTTTCCTTCTGCTGATGATCGGAACCCTGACAATAGCTTTCTTTTTTAGTTTTCATCTGTGAATCTTTACATTCTATCTTTTTTTATGACTTCTGCTGACAATCGGAATCCTGACAATAGCTTTCTTTTTAGTTTTCATCTGTGAATCTTTACATTCTATCTTTTTTTTATGCCTACTGAATCTTATAAAGAGTCATGGTGGCACAGTGGTTAGAATGCAGTATTGCAGGCTAATTCTGCTGACGGCTAACAGTTCAATTCTCACTGGCTCAAGGTTGATCCAGCCTTCTATTCTTCCAAGGTCAATAAAATGAGGACCCAGGTTTTGGGGAAAATATTCTGATTCTGTAAATGCCTAGAGAGGACAGTAAAGCACTGTGAAGCAGTATATAAGTCTAAATGCTATTGCTATAAATGCTATAAAAAGTTTCAGAAACTTTAGGTGTGCATGTACATGCACACATACATGCAAATATCTTGTACATCTGTCAGTGACATCAATAATAATACCGTGCAATGCTGATTTGCTTTGTACAGTTTCTAAATTCTTCTATTCCTTCAGGCCCTGGAAGACATGGAAGCAATTAATAAAATATTTGTGACAAATGAGTACATAACAACCTTGTCAATATCGTATCATTCCCCTCCTTTTTAAGATGCCCCCCTCCCAGAATCAGAGGCATCCAATATTCTTATGTTTACTAGTCCATCTATGGTCTCTCTGCCATCTGCTCCATAATCACAAGAAGATTAAAGCTGTAGCTGACTCATTTGGAATTCTGAGCAGGATTCTGAGCAGAATTGTGCAGGGTTATGCTTCATGCATGGTTCCATGCAATAAACTTTAGATGAGGTTATATTTGCTTATATTGAACAGGGATGTCTTCTTATAATAAATTCCTATTTGTTAAGAAATATCTTCCTATAATGCCATTGTGGATGTAATAAAAATAAAGAGAGATTCTGGCAAAGTCTTAATACATGTAATTGGAAAGACTGCCAGGGAAAAGTGATTTCCAGAGCCATGGATATCATGGATTTATATTTCCTTTTTGCCATTATTTTCCAATGCCCTGACAAACATGCATTCAATGAAAAAATCATTCAGTTTCCAAAATAAGAACCAGGATTGAAATGGAACAATATGTGCCCTTTAGACTAATTTTTTGGCACAGCAATATCCATGTATTTCTCTCATCCAGGCAAAATGCCATTTAAAAAAAATGAAAGCAGGTTATTGGGAAACAGCCATTTTGTGATTTTTACAGAAAATAACAAAAGATGTGTTACTCTATTCCTATATGCTTTTTTTTACATCCAAATAATATGAAATTGCCTCCTTCTCTTCATTACAACAAAGCATTTCTTGAACCGCATTCACTTTCCAAGACCATCTAGCAATTCCCAAATGCAAAAACCGGCATTTGTTAAATGCAGCCAATTTGATTTTCATTCTGCGACTCCTGGGATCTCAATTTCTCCTCTCTTAGATTCCACAGTACTGTTCCCTGCAACAACCCTCCAGCAATTGGACCACTTAAAATTTAGGGATTTATAGCCCCAACAATATATCTTCCGTATACTTGGAAGCGTAAAACAGAAAGCTAGAACAAGGGGAAAAAACAGACTGCTTAAAAGTTGTAACTCTGTTTTTGCCATAACCACTCACTCACTACTAACCATGTTATTCCATGTTAAACATACTCCATGTACAGATCTCAGCTAAGCAGATGAAGCAGGTTAAAAGTCAATCAACTGCAGCGTTATTATTTACACATCTAGCATTTTAAGTTACATGTTTTCTTTTCCTTGAAGAACAGGATATCCTACCATTTCCACATTAATCTTTTAGCTTTAACAAATGCTTTTCTGAAGAATAGCTATATTCTGATCTCATTAGACCAGGGGACACAAACCAGAGGTGAAATTCAGCAGGTTCTAGCAGGTTTGTTAGAAGAAATCTTGTTTTGTTTTTTTTCCACTTTACAGGGTTAATCCTGTCAGAAAGGCAGGAAAAAAAGATTCTGGTGTTGTTTCTAGTCTAATCTATATTGCCCAACTTACAGAATCTGCCCACCCAGTCACATGACCCACCCAGCCATGCCCATGCCCACAGAACCAATAGTAAAAAAAGTTGAATTTCACCACTGACACAAACCAACATTTGCAAAGAATGCATTTCTCAAGCATCCTTAGAAAGATGGAACTTGTCCATCATTCTAACTTCTAGGAAGAACATAATGAAATTCCTGCTGACATATGAGTCAAAGTAATTATGTGCTGAAATCTACTGTACCATTTCTCAGATGTTTTCTTTCCTTGATAAACAGGCTCTGGATTTATTACCTTATTCTCAAGAACCTAATTATTTTACATTTCTTCAAATTTCTATTACTATTTCCTCCCCCCCAATTTCCAATATTGTTGGAGACAACAAAGGATGTTCCTCCTGACATTCCTTTTTGTTATAAATTCTTCCAACTGCTCCAGTGGTGGGATTCAAATAATTTAACAACCGGTTCTCTGCCCTAATAACCAGCTAAACCAGCAGTTCTCCGAACTGCTTAGAAAGTTAACAACTGGTTCTACCAAATAGGTGTGGACTGGTTGAACCAGAGATAGAAAGATGATCAAACAATTGCATAGTCTGCATAGAAAGATGATCAAACAATGAAACAGAATAATGCCTCTGACCATTTCATAACTATTGCAACCTGATTTTTAGGCAATTGTTTCCTTAAATTAAAACATGGTAAATAGCATCAAGCCACATTGTGTATACTCATAAAATATTGTGTACCTGGTTAGTGCTACTGTAGCTTTAATTAGAAGTTTCTCCTTGTTTTTTCTGCATTTTATTACTTCATGATATTGGTTTTTCAGTTTCCCTCTTGCAATTATTTGTTTTCTCATCTAGGGTCAAAAGTAAATCTCACAGGATTACAGTCAAGTGTATATATTAGCATTCATTACTGATAAAGGTCCATGTTCATTTCTTTGCAGTAAGCAAATGTGGACCTTCTATAGCCACAAATCAAAGTGGATAGAGTTAGAACAATATTAATGTAGGGTGATATAATTTAAATTAAAACATTTATTTTGTTAGTTCTCGTGTTCTCTAAAACTCAGTATTAACAAAAGACTTTGGGAAGCCAAATTCAGGCCTGATATCTTGAGTTCTGCACTCTTGTTCTTAAAAATCTCTTTATAGAACTACAGCCTAATAACATTAAAGATTCCTTAACAAAGTTGATTTAAAAAAAGGTTGAATAAAAAATATTATTCAGAAAATAATAGATGAAAATTAGAAGCAAATAGTTCATTTATTACCACAATTTTTACTACCCTTTCTCTTTTCATTTGTATTTAAAAACGACAAATTTTGCTATAAGCATAAAATAAGCAAGCAAAATAACAATAGCAATAATGAGAAAAAAACAATAATTTACAAATATTTATCCAAAATTAAGGGTTGCTTTGCACCAGGGGTGTCAAACTCAAGGCCTGGGGGCCAGATCCGACCCATGGAGTTCTTAGATCTGGCCTGCTTCCCTGGAAACAACGAAGGAATGGCCCCGTGGTGCCTTTGCCAGCGAAAACAGAGTTCAGGAGGGCCACAAAATTCAAACCTTTATTGTCAATGCACAGCATGTGTGCAGTGAAATTGAATGAGCCTCCATCGGTACAATCACACAAAGCACAAAAACACAGAAAACATCTCCAAACTTATAAACAAATCCCTAACCCCAGGAAATACAGAGGCTAGGCACACATTTCCACATACACACAGACACAGACACAGAAACACACACACACACACACACACTAATATATACATTATTCCACCAGTATGTACATATTGCCCATTGTGCTGGCATTGTGAGTCATTGCGTGTGGTCTCCCAGACTCCATTTTTGGCTGTGACTGCTTTCTGCCAGTGAAAACAGAGCTTGGGGGTGCATGTGCCCATCCCCTGATCTCTGTTTTCAATGGCAGAAGGCTGCAAGAGGCTGCTGTGGCCAAAAATGGAGCTCAGGAACCCATTTTTGCTGGCAGGCCACTTGCTCAGGCCACCACAGGTGCCCCCAACATGAGTGACATCAAGCTGGCCATGCCCACCCTGGCCACACACACCCTGCCCCCCCTTTAAGGTCAAACACAACTCTAGCCCTCAATGAAATGAATGAATGAATTAACAAATGAATAAACAAATGAACGAATGAATGAACGAAATACAATAAAGTAACTACAAATTAACTTTACAGGGAACTTTTTAAAATGGAATTGTCTTCCGAGAAAATATTATGGAATAATTTTCATTGTAAGGAGCATACTCCATTGCTCTATAAAAATATATCAAATGCTTCAGTGAAACCACTTTTTAAATTCTAATTCCAGCTGGTTTCCAAAAAGAAAAGAAAAATGTAAAACTAGCTCTTTCTGTCATAGTACTTCTATATTTAAGTCAAAAGAGGAAATATCTCATCTCTGATCTACAGTTCCACTTTTGCCCATAATTTTGTATTTTATACTAGTTCCCATTTGAAGCACAATTTTACTGAAATAGAACAAATAATATAGTAGGTAGTTAACTTCTGAAGATGTAGTCAAATTATCCAGGTGCCAGCCAGAAATATAAGCTTATGGGATGGGATACATATGGCAAATAGATGCTTCAAATAGACAGTGTTGAGATCATTGTTCAAATCAGTTTTTCTGACCATGTTAATTAAGATGTTTACTTTTATAATTCTAGCGCATGCTGTTTTGTTCATTTTTAATTAAACACACAGCAATTGTGTTCAAACAAAAATCATCGTATGAGATCCAGAAAGCATGCCTTCTCTGTCCCAGCACCTATCTTCTGGAATGCCATTCCCCACCACTTCTTGAGATTAATACAGTTCCCACCCTTGTAAGATTTAGGAAATTTTGCAATTTTTTTTGTATAGCAACCACCCAAAGTTGTCCAGAATTCAGGGAGCCTCTAGATTTGAAAATAAATAACAAATACATGAATAATATGAATAAGGAGTTGTTGTCATTAATTGTGAAGTTATATCTGATGCATCGCAACCCCAAGGACAACGTTCCTCCAGGCCTTTCTGTCCTCTACCATTCCTCGGAGTTCATTTAAATTCACAAGTGTTTCAGTGACTCCATCCAGCCACCTCATTCTCTACTGCCTCCTTCTTCTTTTGCCCTCCATTGTTCAGATAATCAGTAGATCTATTCATCATGATTGGCCCCAGATGGGAAAAAAAATCAGGGGCAACCATTAAACACATATTGTATATAGAGAAAGGTTTTTTATTTTAATCATAGTCTGCAGTTATCAAAACTTTCCTCCCAACCAGTTCTCAGAAACTTCAATTTAATTAAAAAAAAAAGAAACTAGAAGAAATAACATTTACTTTAGGACTTCCATATTTATCTTGCAAAGCTCTGGATAATCACTAGAAAAATTTCAACCTATTGCTTCCACCTGCTGGTCCTCAAGATTTTTGTAGTTCTGAACTATTTGCTATTCCTCTCAAGGTTTGCTTAAAGGAACAAACTCATGTGAAATACTTACTGCCTCCATGGAGATGTTTTCTCAACTATTTCTCCAATAGACAGTGCTTCATGCAAGTTGTCAAGCTATCAGATGTGCTGAAAGTAGTTGCTTTTCTTGGATTTGTTCAGCAAGTCTGGAGAAGCACTTTACCAGAAATATTAAGGAATGCTGAATTGATTGTTCACATTAATCATGTAGCTATACCCGGAGACATTAGTCACATCATTGCGGGGTGTTCTGTGTTTTCTGTCTGAATGACAGAATTAAGTAAATCTAACCTTACCTTCATAGAAAGCTGCCTTACATGGAATTAAATTATTGGTCCATTTTATACAATATAATCAACACTGAATGCTAGAGGTTCTCCATCACTTTATTCACATCAGGGATTAAATATATATACACTATAACTGAGCTATAGCCTTTTTTCCCTTCTCAGTAAAACCAGGACACTGAAGATTTAAAGCTTATGATTGGACCATCTAGTCCTATAATGCCTTATTGAAGCATCAAGAGGCTGAGCTTTCTTGTTTGAAAGAGCCATAGAAATGGTAGCATTTAAAAAACATCTCAGTTCAATTCTTTAATCCTGAGAAAAGAAATTACAAATACCAACTTGCTCATAAATGGCTAATGTAGAATCAACCAACAAGAGGGAAATGGTGTTAGAGGGATTTTAAAGCGTACTCTTGTTAGCAGGGACACTCCAGCCCAACCTATCAACAGTGCCTGAATTAATGAACATAATGGAAGCATTTTTCCCATTCCTTGTCCTCACATACTGTATGCTCTGAAGATGTTTCAGTGTAGCTTTCTTTAGGGTTGGGAAGGGATTTGGGAAAAAGGAACTTTGGCAAAACAAGCTCTTCCCTTCAGAGACCAAAAGGTCCAGTTAGAACAAAAAGCAGAAATGAAAAAGCAGAAATATGTAATAAAAGGATTAAAGAACTTCCAAATTGCCAGATAACCCCTAGAAAAGAATTTTCTCTTCTAAACCATATCAGACTATAATAAATTTAGACAGTTCTGAGACCTGTTTAACCCAAATTCACTTGTAAAATCACACATAAGAAGCATGATGGCTCACGTAGTTAGGACCCTGAGTTGACAATCAGCAAGCCAGCATTTGAGACCTGAGTGCTGTTGCATGACTGGGTCCTGTCATTCGCTCCAAAGAACTGCCCTCCAACGAACCACCCACCTAGCAGGTCAAAAGCAATTGTGAGTAGATAAATCGGTATCACTTTGGTGGGCACATTAAGGGGGACATGAAAGGAGCTCCCCAACTAGGCATCCTCTGAGCAACAGCGATGTCACTGGCTAATCCTTTCAATCTAGAGCACCTCGGTGCTTTCAACATGAATGTATACATGCACTTTTTAGAAATAATAGCATTTTTAATGTTTGACACAGCTAGTTTTAGAGAAACAGCAGTTCTCACATTTACAGGCAGTTCTAGAAACAAATTTCAGCACAATAAGTTGCCAGCAAACCAATTTAGTGCCAAAAAAGGGATGCTGACATTCAATCACCATCTCTAGACACATTCTTCTTGTTGTCTTCACTGTTGAACTTGTGATTCTAGAGGAAGAGTTATTCAGAAAGCCAGTGTGTTATATTTAGTAGTTTGTATATGTAAAAGGGAAAATAATCACAAATACTATCAGTAACTGGGTTAAGAACCTGAAAACTAATCATTCACTTTGATTATGTACACATGGATTGCACATAATGTATGACTCATAGAAGAGGAAATGTTGTGAAATTCATTTTAATCAATGAATAGAGAAGTGCCAATACCAGACAGAACAGAAGCAAAAGCTAGATGGGGAGTGAGGCTTGCTACTAGAATAAACAAACTAAAGACTGTAAGTGGTTTATATACTTTTTATTGTAAACAAACAAGTCTCCAACAGAAAATTATGAGGCACAGGTTGTAGGGTAGGTCTGAAATTTAATATTAAAGAACAGTGATCAAGGAATTTTTATGTCAAGGAATACTTGGAATTTAAATCTCCAGTATTAGATAAATTGCATCCTAAAGTTCTGAATTGAGTAGCAGATAATTTGGCAAAGTCCTTGTGTATTATTTTTGATAAATCATAGAGAATTGATAAAGAGCCAAATAATTGGAGAAGAGTACATGTTGTTCCTATTAAAAAGGAGTGAAGGGAATGGAAGGTCCAGGAAATTATAAACTAGTCTGACATCAATACCTGGGAAAATTTTGGAGCACTTCATAAACAGCTCACTCTGTAAGCACCTTGAAAACAATGTGGTAATTACCAGAATGCAGCTTGAGTTTGTCAAGAACAAATTTAGCAAGCATATTGATTATTGTTTCATTTTTTTTACCTCTTAACAGATTGCAGGGGTGCAAAAGACATAACCCTGACTTCAGCAGAGTAGCTAATAAACTACTGCATGAGACTGCTGAATAGAAAACTAGTTTAGTGTGAAGTTGGATAGCAAGATAATATATAGCTGATATATAATTGCCTGAAAGGCAATGTCCCAACTACTCCCACCAATGGTTCTTATCAAATTGGAGAGATACTGTATATTGTGGAGTGCCATCTAATCCTCTACAGATTCTAATGATTTATAAAAGGGATATATATCTATGGAGATTCTTAGTCATCCAGGTCATGGTTGTCCCAAAGGTGCTTTTTCAAAAAGCACCTGGACTTTGTTTTTCCTTGAAGATGTTTTGCTTTTAAATCAAGAAGCACACCATTGGATCAAAAGGAATAGTTGGGATGCTTGTCAGATAGGAGAATAATATAAAATGAGTGAAATAGCTGATATTCTAGGAGACAGACAGTAGATTCAATATAACCTTTGCTTTTAACACAAAAAAAGGTGGGAAGTGTTCTATTCCCTTATAAGGAGTGTCAGGAGACAGTAAGTCTGGCTGCCGGCTTTTCAGAGAGCGGGAAAATCC
>JAEANM010001018.1:4708-30307 GCA_017656035.1 Myanophis thanlyinensis
CCCCCCCCCCCCAACAACAAAGCAACATTTTTTCTTCCCCCTCCCTTCTTGTTCTAAAAGAGTGAGAGGGAGGGAGGGAGAGAAAGTTTTGAGAATTTTACTTTTCTATTCACTGTAGTCCTGGCCAAAGTAAAGCCCTCTTTTACATTGACGTCAAGATCTTTACTAAGATTAGGGTTTCATTTCTATTGCAGCAATTAGCCAGGGACTGTATAAAAGGCTTGAGGGAACCAAGCGAGGACTCCAGAGGAAAAGCACTTTGTACCACAGGCAGATAGCGAGAGGCAGAGAGAGGGAAGAGTGGCAGGGAGAGAGGCTGAGCAGAGCCAGCCCAGTCAGGGAGGGAAGAGCAGAAAGTTTATGTGCAAAGACTTTCCTCTGGAGCCCTCCCTTGACAGAAAAAAAGTATTATTTCACCTGATAGCTCCGGTAATAAAAGAATGAGAAAACTACTGAAATAGGAGAAAATTAGAGGAAAGTTAGCCTGTTCCGTTTCAATTTTAGAATTACAGGCAATTGGCAGCCCGTCTCTCTCTCTCTCTCTCTCTCTCTCTGTTTAGAGAACTGCAAAGGGCTTCTGGCTAAGTAAAAACAACAGTAGTTTGAGTTAGAGTTTTTGAAAAATTAAAAGCAGCTCAGGGTGGAAAAACGTTCATGTTGGCGTGGTGCTTCCCTTTTCCTTTTTTCCTTTTTCTTTTAAGCGGCTCTACTGAAGTGAGAACTGAGCCAACTTTGAAAAAGAGCTAACGGAGCACTATGAATTTTTAAAAAGCCCCTTATGTTTTATTATTTTTATTACTGTTTTTCATGAGGGCACACAGGGTATGAAAAGGGAACTCAGAGGAACCCTTTGAAGAAGAAGAAGCGCAAGCAAGATGGGTTTGTTAAGCATTGACCTGTTGATCACACTTCAGATCCTGCCGGTTTTTTTCTCCAACTGCCTTTTCCTTGCCCTCTATGACTCGGTGGTCCTCTTGAAGCACATGGTGCTTCTTCTGAGTTGCTCCAAGGCTGCACGTGGTGAATGGCGAAGGATGCTCACATCAGAGGGCTTGCGCTGCGTCTGGAATAGCTTTCTCCTAGATGCCTACAAGCAGGTAGGTTTGTGAACAAACATGGGCTGAAGACCAAACACCCAAAGAGAGTTTTGGGGTCTACTGCAGAGAGGAAGAGATATTAAGACAGTATGTGTGTGAAGTTGATATAACATTTATAATAAACACAAGAATTGTAAATGTTACTATCCTGGCATTTGGTGTAGAAAGTATTATGTTACTATCTAATTTTGGTACCATTTCACTTGTTTCAGTGTTGTTTTATTAAGAGATATATGTAATTTAATTGCTTGAGTTTAGCTATTCTGTTTTTAAAGCCTTTTCTTTAGAGATCACTTCCTGAGTAATTAATAGAACTATATTAAAGTCTAAACAGAGATTGCACTATTGCCTTTATTGGTGATTTTTCTTTGTGCCCTCCAAACACTTCTTTTCTAGTACACATACACACACACACACACAGAATGAGTGACAATTCTCATGTCTTTCTTTGGGAATATAATGGTAAAGTTGAGTCCAAAGATATGTGGAATTTCAGATTCAACAGACAAATTTCTCATACTGCCAGCTATTAAAATTAACCAATCCTGAAAATATATTTATTGTCACTATTTAAAATGATAGGCAGAATTAATAGGAAATCAAATTTCTTCTCCACACTTTTTTCCATCAGCAAAATGGAAGTAGCCATATACTGTTTTTCTGGCCCAATTTCCATTTTGCAGATGGAAACAATGAAGTGGGGAAGGTAATTGTCAGTTACTGAACTAATACGTACAGTGCAGGTTGTCTTTGCATTTTGCAAGAGGAGGATGAAATTTTTTTAGAAAAATATGTATAAATGTTTTCAATACTTGTGGTTAATTAACTAATCGGCCGGTTCCTTCCCAAAAAAATCATCATTGGGGGGAACTTGTCCTATTGGCATCATTTTGTGGCTTGGTATTTTCACATTTGCTGACAAAGTGGAAAACTTAAATTCCTAGAAATTAATTTTCTGGGAAAAAAAAAACCCTGAAAGAATAATAACCATCTTTCAGCTAGGGTGAGCATTCCATACAGAATTTGAATACAAAATTCAAAGAAGCCTTTGTTTATGTTACTTGAGAATGATAAACCCAACCTTTTCATTACCTTAGATAAGAAGACACTTGCTTTTGGTTGGTATCAAAGGTGCTTTCTATTTTTGCCAAAAATGTTATTCAACAGAATTTTCCATTTTAGCCTTTTCCGTGGTATATGTATACTTATGAGGGCTCTCTTGCACCATGGAGAGCTCCCATGGTAGTATCATCAAGAGTAAATTGGAGTCTTAGGTACTCAGGGATAAGTCTTTGCATATGTTTCCCCTTAATAGGTAGAATTATTCTTTAATAAAATAACTCTCACAATGTTCAATAAATGTTTCAAGATACACAAAATATTTTTACATTTCTGTAAAAACATTCTGAGTAATCCCGCTTCTGGGTAATCCCGTGATAGGAAATGTTGTTCCACAATGTTATTGGTATCTTGAAATTTGGGGATATACATATTGAAACTTTCACTGCAGAATTTATATAGAGGTATACTGTTGAAACTCTTTCACTGCAGAATGTATACAGAAGTGTAGAAATTCTACAAGGCAATAGTGTATAGGCAGATCTATATGCTACTATGTACCATAGTGAACGTTGCATCCAGATTTCAGCCAGTTGGTTTGTATAACATGCTTTCCAAGGGAAAAAAAAGGCTTGAGACATGAATACACATGGATACACTGGGCTGATATTTTTTTCCCAACAGACAGAAAGTATTTGGTGTTAAAAAAAAAATCAGAGAATCAGATTTTATGAGTATTTAAAATTGCAAACATATGGATTTATTTGGGGATATTTTAATATCTTGACCTATATTAGAATTTTGCCTGAGTAGTAAAGTCCCCCACAAACACAGTATTTGTCTTGTTTGAAGAAGTACATGCTACAAGACGTTTTGAAGTAGTATAAATCCTGATTGTTTTGAACTCTGCACTTGAATGAAGTACTCCTATGGGTATCAGGTGCTCATCATTCTGCTGAGGAGAGTTGAGATATGCTATATATCATAATGGCTTTAATACAACATGTAAAATATATTTTGTAATCCTGAATCCCTTTCTCTAATGTAGTTTACAAGAAATGCAGCTTAGGTTTCTTGAATACTAACAGCTCCAGTAGATGGGCAAGCAAGCAAATATATCCCTTAGGCAAATAATAGCATCCTCACTATTATGTTATTAAAACTTTTCTGTCCAGTTCTTCCTGGACTTCACTTTATAATATATTAATAAACACCTGTTGATCAATGCATTCTTTGAAGCATTTTTTGCATCTGAAATTTTCAAGTGTCCTACCAAGAATCAACTTTACAAACAATATTTTGATTAGTACCAACTTTGATACATAGATGAACATATGAAAAGTGTTTTCTTGGAAACTTGAATATTCTACATCAACCTATGTCTCCCCCCCACCCGTTCAATTTCTTGTATTTTATTTTTTATTCTCACAAAGGATAACCATTTCTGCAGCAGACACAATGACTATCTTTCATAGAAGTACTGGAGGTGATATTTCTTTGAAGGTCATACTTTTGTGCAAGATATTTATGGGAGAACAAAACAAAGGTATATACTAGACAAGATGACCAAATAATTTAATTTAATAACTCCCAGTAATGTTTGTATGAAAATAACATACATATTACAAAGGAATGGCTGTATTTTCCCTATAGCAAGGAGCAATAAGGAGAAAAAAGGATGATATACTCTGCTTGAGTCTCATTTTCATAAAGTGTTTCCATTTTCTACTCAACTGCACCACTAATGTGCAAAGCCCAGAAAAGTCCTATTCCACAGTCACCATAGTCAGACTATTTAGTTGCCTGTCAGGAAAAAAATACTTTGTTTCCACCATTAATGGCATCAGAAAACCAAGAATCTGTTTTTAAATTGTCAATAAATCATGCCAATTAGCTGGCCAGTGGACGAAGCCAATGGTATTTCCTTTGGGTCTGTAGAATTTTTGCATTTGATAGTTTGTTGCAGCCATACAGTAGATGTATGTAGGTTGCTTGTCCTGCTCCACTCTAAAAAATATGCAACAATCTATGGCAAAATACAATAAATTGAATATTTGGCGAACCAAATGGAATCATCTTCCTTATTAAAGGGACAGTTACCCAGTCTTGAAATACTCTGAGATCTGATATGGAAATGATGGTGAAAATTTTCTAATGGCTAACTTGACAATTGCTGTCTTAGCTAGAGAAAGCTGATTTAACTGTAGTGACACATATATTTGTAATGTCTACGTAAGATTACTGTAACATGATACACAATGAATGGTTCATAAAGTTAGTTTACAAGCTACAACCACTAGGAAGAATGTTTGTGGGTGTTTATTAATCATATTTTATCATATCTATTCAACACTGGTTATATTGGACACCTGTTTGCCTCCAGTCCTAGTGCAAAATGGTAGTTTTCTTTAAAAAAAATTCAGACCATGTAAATTGAAAGATGTTCTGTATTTATTTAAATTCCTAGCAGCATTAAAACCAGTATCAATTATTATACTCTGATCCATCATAAAATCCCTTTGTAGTAGACATCCAAGAAAAGGCTTTTTCTTTGGTAGCCCTACACCTTAGGAAAACTTTTCCTATCACTATAATCTTTAAATACTTTTTCTGTTCCTCATTTTAGACTTAATATCAAAATACTTACGGTATCTACTGCTATATTTTATTCGTTTGATTATATCATTTTGTTAACTCCCTTGTGAGAGCAGGGTGCCAAGAAAGAAAGGCTAAAAGCTTTAAAATAAATCAATACTTTATACATCTCATTTTACACTGGAGCATCCTAGAATGTGTATGAATTTGATTTAGAATAGTGAGATGGGCCCCCAGCAAAATAGCTCAAAGCAACTGAGTGGATGTTCAGACTATATTGAGGGATGGGTAATTAACATTACACTTACACCTGTTCTAAGTTGAGTCTTGCTTTTCCCTTCTCTTCAGCAGGCTATGTCTGCCAGAAGCATAAAGAAAGAACTTAGCTGTGTTGTTAGAAATCTGGCACAGTGGGCAAACTGTTAGAAGCCATGCTGAAATTAAAATTCAAAGTAAAATAAGTTTGCTTACTGGCCAATACAATATGGAGCAGTTTGTTATTAAAACTGCTAGTTACAGATTATGTTTCCTTAGATAGAGTTGTTGATGATTCCCTACTATTTGTTCAATTTTTTTCCTTTGGGTATCCAGCTTTAGTAAGTACTTTCTACATCAAACTTTGTTGAACTTTGCTTTCCATTTTGAACACCTGCCAGGTTCAATGGGGTTCTGTTTTGCACTGTTCCTTCCTTATCATTAGAAAAGCAGCACCAGGAGGCAAGCACACCCTATGTTACATAGAGAGGTTCTTTATAAGAAGGCTAATTATCATAATGACGGTTAATAGCATTTACAGGGTTTATAACACTGGGTCACTTTACATTTTAGAAGGAGAGGTCAAAGAGGTCGTATGAAGGTCAAAAGTCATATACTTGCTTCAAAAGATGCTAAACTATTGAAGGATGCTATTAGACTGGAAAAGGCAGTTGTATTTTATCATATATTATGAAAACATAATGCTACCCTCCCATTTACTTTATATGTGCAAGATATCCACACTTGCCTTAGTGTCACTATGTTCGACCTGTGTGTAACATATATGTATAGAAATTATACAAACAATAGTCGAGTTATTGCTGATTTTTTATGGGGGCTATAGATGAGGCAATGTGAATGAGCTGTACAATCTAACCAGTGAGCTCTGGTGGTGCAGTGGTTAGAATGCAGTACTGCAGGCTATTTTTGCTGACTGCTGGATGCCAGCAATCTGGCAGTTAAAATCTCACCAGCTCAAGGTTGACTCAGCCTTCCATCCTTATGAGGTTAATAAAATGAGGACCCAGATTGTTGAGGGCAATATACTGACTTTATAAACCACTTAGAGAGGGCTGTAAAGCACTGTGAAGCAATATATAAGTCTAAGTGCTATTGCTATTGTTAATGTCACCCTTTTCATTAAACTATGCTTCAATCTTGCCTGGAATCTCATTTTATAAATTTCAGGAATAAAGATAGGAATAAAATCCATCAAAAATTCATTTTCAGGGATGCTATCATTCCATGATTGCATAAATAGTATGGCACATATAAATGTCCATTTTTATAACACTTGCAAAGCATATATCTCGTGCTATGATTCAGTGTGAGGTTAGAAAATAAAAGTCTAGGCTGTATTTTTATTTTATGGATAGGAGAGGAAAAGGATGTGATCCTTAACAGCTAGAAAAGGGAAAGCAAGGAATCGCAAAGGTTCATGCAACTTACAGTATAATGATATTTCCTTCTTTTGATCTTCAGGTCTGTATGAATTTTCCTGAAGTCCAAAGATATTTTTTTCCTGCTCCTTTGCAAAGAAAATGCCACTTGGGTTTAATTTGGAATTTCATATAATATGAAATATAAAATATGATCTTTTTTTGGAGCAGACCAAAGGCCCATCTATTCCTATACCCTATATGGTCAGGGATCTCCACCAAAGAGAAGAGAAGCCAAAGCTCTCTGCCCCTTTTTTTTAAATCTCTGAGCAACTAGTGTTTCAGTCATAAAAGTAGAAAAATAGGATGCTGGCTATATTACAGTTCTATAAAGGTCAGCATGACCTAAAAAGCTGTAGTTGTACTGTAGTTGAAAGTAGAAATACAGTAACATGAATCAAACCCATGATTTCCTGCATGTGAAGGATGTACTATACTACATCTACATGACAAAGTTTAATAGTTTTTTTTATCAATACTACGGTCCTATGCAATATCTGGCAGTGCAGTCACTTTATTTCTGGTTCAGTGATACTGCAAAGGGCTAAAGAAAACAAGGAATCATTGTAAATCATTGTAGCAGAAACCCAGGAACTTGGGATGGGCATTAGTAGGAACTCTCTTATCATCCAGAGTTTCAAATTCCATACTCCCTTTGAGGTTAAGATGCCACTGCACCATATCGCATATCAAAGCTTTTAAAAGAGAAAAAGCTCAGTTTTATACTTCCACTATATTAATTAATATGTTGTGAAATCAAATGCTGGATTAATTGAAGATGGGCACTAGCTAAACGCCATTATTTATGGTTCCATGTTAATCACTTAACGGAAGCACTGATTAACTTAACTAGAAATTATAGTATTTGTTAAATTTATATGCTATCTTTTGTTATGGCATTAAAGAGCTATACTTAAAGCTGTTTCCATCTTCCTCCACAACAACAGATAGATTGGGCTGGGAAAAATATGACTGACCCAAATTTATCAGGTGAGCTTCCCTTGCTGATGGTGGACTTAAATGTAGCTCTCTGTTACAACTTCAACACACTAATGACTATACCAGACTAGCTCTCAAATGTCAATGTTGAGGACATTTGTGGGTCAATGCAAAGGTTTCTGAGGATTACTGAAGTAAAAAATGGTATCTTCAATTATAGTTTTATTTTAAGAACCAGAGCCAGGAGGTCAGGAAACCTGATATAGCTGGGTGAGGAGAAAGTGCAGTATATACAGTGTATGTCTTTGTTTATATATGATTAAAGGTTACCATGACTCTTCTTACAGCTTTTTGTGGTTTACTGAAAGCCCTACAATGATTGCAATACCTCAAACAATTCCCGAGATTGGAGTCAGAAATGCTACTTGAGGGTCTCGTTAACAAAGATCAAGTTGACCAAAATCTCATCTTTATAGATCAGTAACTGAATCATTTTGTATGCTGTTCTCAAGCTACAAAGAAGTCTTTTACTGAAATTTAACCTAAAGGGCATTAAGTCAGTGAAAGGTTGCAGCGAAAATTCACTTAAATGGGTGTACTTTTTTCTCTCATGGTTTGTAAGGCTTCCAGGATTGAGTAGGATGATGTATCCTGTATTTCAGATTAGGACATTCTTATGAGAAAAATATCTGAAAGCTCAGAATATCATAATATATTTACATCAGACATGTGTGACACAAAGAAAACAGCTCCTAGAAACAGGAGTTCTACTCTATTCTAAATTCTATATCCCTCAGATCTTTTCTTAGGTGTCAATTGCCGTAGCTATTCAAGGCACTTACTCTTTCTGAGCCAGAGTGGAAGAAAAACCCAGCAGCCAAGAACAATTGCTCTGGGTTGAAATATCACCAGCAAATTGTCAAAGGCTAACTCTTGCTCCAGGTGCTGGTACAGTGAAACCTCTGGTCACAAATGCCTCTCACCACAACCAAATCTGGTGCTGACCAAAAATTTTGCAAATTGTTTGCATCTGGTCATGAACAAAAACTTGGGTAGCGATCAAACATCCCCTCTGCACCGATTTTGCCTTCCGCACCATTTTTTGTGTGTGTGCATGCGCAGTCAGTCTCGCTTCTGGTCATGGTCAAATTGGGTGCATGCGCAGTCAGTCTCGCTTCTGGCCATGGTCAAATTGGGTGCTGACCAACGTTCTGAAATGAATTATGGTCATGACCGGAGGTTGCACTGTATATATAAATAATTTTGTTGGAGGTGGGCAGGGGGGCAAGCCAACATGTTTTTTCCAATCTAATTTAGCAGTCCTCTTACCTCTCTCAGTTGAATAATGCATAACTGCTGCTTTCAGAAAGACTTGGACCCTGGAACTTAGAAGTATTTAAAAAACTGTAAAGAAAATCAGTAAATTATTTCAACAGTGGAGGAAGGATTATTTCAGCTATCAATAATAATGTTATAGAACTTCTTCCCCATGCACACTACATTTCATTGTTTGTAAATGAAATGTAAAGCATTTCAGTGCCTTAAATTGATATAAGCATTCACATGAGATCCTGTGTAAGTTTTGGAAAGTTTTCAGAATGTACAAGTCTGAAAAACAGTTCTTTCTTAACATCTATTCATGATTTGTTTCTTGGAGAAAATGTCTCTGCAATACTTTCCTAAATGACATCTCTCTAAATATTACTAATACAAAATATGATGGAACATCATTGTAGAAGCAGTATGTATAAAGACAGAGGAAATATTGTAAGGAATAGTGGGTGGGATTCTTCCTAACACATCTGTTTAACATACTGGTCAGAGATATTTTGGCAGGTTTTTAGGGCAGTAGAACATAGCCTTGTAGCCTATACCTATTTGACTTCTTCATATTTGCCTATTTTAGCATAAAATTCAAGGAAGTGTCTTTCCTTGTATTTCATGAGAGAAACTATTTTTAAAAATCTTATCCAGTAGTTCTAAATCCAAAATAGCCATATTGATAATGGATGCTTAATTGATAATAGAGGCCTACTTCTTCAGAGATGACATTCAGAGCCATGAACAACATATACTGCAAGATAATTAATCTTAGTAGAATATACAGGTAAACATATGCACAAGCTGTTTCTGAAAAACAAGACCTCAGATTGTTGCTTATGTTGCTTTGATGTAGAATGGGATCAGTTTGTCCTTTCAAATAATTCACAACTTGCTTATGTTTCTTTGATACTGTTTTTGACAAATAATATAATTCCTAACTTGAGAATGACAGTGACCATTTCAACCTCATTTTTGACTGAAATAATTATTTGATCATTCATTAATTTATTCTTCTAGATGAAGCATAATAAATTTTAGTATTAAGGACCACTATATGGTTACCATAAGGAATCATTTGAACACTGGGAACTGTCAGTTGTGTGGGAGACAGATGTAGTGATTCTAGCGTCTGGTAAGGGCAAGGAAATGCCATTTTGAAAAAAAAGTATAATTTCCACTCATAGCTTCCAGCATCTTGTTCTTTAGAGGTGTGGCTTTCCAGGAACTGTATATAATGAATAGGGCCACTGAAGAGTAGAACAAAATTGTGGGTCCTGTCAGAGAAAACAACAACACAATAGTAGCTATGAATTATTCTCGTGCCAGTGGCTGTGAAGATTTGGATGAATCATTGTAAAATGACAGACTACTAAGAACTTGGATGACTGTAAATGGAATAAAATAAAAAGAGTAAATCTTCAAATATTTCTGACTGCTCAAATGAATTCTGAATATAACTCTAATATATTATGTCTGGGTTTAAATGACTGGTGCCTGAGCCCATTGATTATTTCAGTCTTTTTTTTTTTGAAGGAACTGACACAATCTGACAGTCTAACCCCTATGGAGAATTTGAAAAGACTTAAAGTTGTTCCTTAAAGAGGGAGAGAATTGTGTAAAAGGGTAGGATATTTTGTTCATGAATGCTACAGTGACAATTCTAATTCCAGTCAGTGATTTCTGAATCAGATCCTTGTCTTCCTGCCTTTGAGACGTCATTTTTCACTTTGCCTGCATAAGCAAGCCACTCATGGTCTTGCTACTGAATATAATTTTAAAGATTTAGACTTAAGAGTATTAAATAAAACTGCATATTGAACTGTATTTACAAAGCATCTAGTAGGGCAATGACAATGATCTAGGCCAGAGGTTCCCAATCTTTGCAACTTGAAGACATGTGGACTTTAACTCCCAGAATTCTCCAATCAACTGGCTGGGGAATTCTGGGAGTCAAAATCCATGTGTCTTCAAGTTGCCAAGATTGAGAAATTATTGATCTAGACAGTCTAATTATCTGTTGCTAATGGGTAAGATTCACTGTGTTAATTCAATTTGCTGAATTGAATTAGTCCTGAGACAAATAAATGATAGTGTGTCTTCATAGATGTGTAATTGGCTTATGGAATTCACTGCCACTAGATCTGATTATATTTAGATATAAGTTAAAAAAACGAGGAACTTACCAGAAGCTGTCAGTATAAGCTAAATGTGTCCCAGTATAATTAAAAACTAATCACAACTCACCTTGTAGCAATACAATCAATAAATCAATTATGCATTCATTCTTTTCACTGGACTATCTTCAATGGAGTGAAGGAGAAAAGTCAAAGAAAGCATGGATAACTTGAATTGCTGCTTTCAGTTCAATAGAACTAGTGATGGAAAGGCAACATCCTATCTTCCCTATAGAGGAGAACTAGGTGAGACAGAAATTCAATCCCATTTTCATACAACTCCATGGTAGACTATGTAACTAGCTTGTTAGAAAAGAAGTCCATGGTTATAGGAAAAGAAAGCTGGAGCCAGAAATATTGCGTGTGAGTGAAATTTCCTGGGTTTGCTTCTCAGAACTGCTCTCTTGCTGCCTTTGTCTGTAATTTCAAAAGAAGTTTGGCAGAGAAATATTTTGTTTTAATTTATTTATTTTGGATGACATTTCACTGTGGTACGTTGTAGGTATTTTTCCAAGAGCTAATTCCACCCTCTTCAGTAATGAATGACAATAACAAAGAAACCAAACAATCTTTCGAAATGGATGTCAATCCCATCTCTCAACCTGCTAGAATAAAGATGACCTTTGGGAATGTTACAGCTTCATCAAGACCAATTAGCAGGAGATGCAGCCAGTTGTGTCTAAGCATTATCTACTAGTCAGGATTGGCTTTTTGGAGTGGCTAATGCTAGCACAGAACAAGGCACCGACCTAATTACTCTGTTGCAAGAGCCGAAGAGGCCTTGTGAATGTTTGCTTGGCAAGCCTGTCTCATTAAGGACAATTTTTCCAAACAAACACAAGGACTTCTAACAGAAAAAAAAAAGATAACCTGTGGCCACAAGATTCCTTTTGCTGATGTGGGAAACTCAGTGATGCAATTGCACACTAGGGGATGTCTTGGTTGCTTTCCAGATATGTGATGACGTGAAACTAGTATTATTTATTTCCTGAGTCAGTTGTGATCCCTTAATTGGAAGGCACTTATTAAATATTCCTTTGTTAGAACATAATTAAACCAATGTCTCAGCACCAAGAGGATTTGATGAATGAAAGAACAACAATAGCAAAGATCCTGGATATAGAGTTTTTTTCCTTCTACTTCCAGATTTTAAGTTCAAAAAATTTAAAGAATGGCATTAAATGTTGCTTAATGAAACCTTCAGAATGGAAGTACTATCATATCAATCTTGCTTTTTATAATTTGGAAAAACAAACAGGAAGCCACAACTGACAGAACTAGTTTTATATTTAATACAAATTGAGAATCAGTTTGCTCTAGTGATTAAGGCACCAGGCTAAAAACAGGAAGATTCCGAGTTCTACTCCTGCCTGAGGCATGAAAGCTGGTTGGGTAACTTTGGACCAATTAGTCTCTCTCAGCCAACTCACCTCACAATGTTGTTGTTGTGTAGAAAATAGGAGGAAGGAATATTAGGCATGTTTGCTGCCTTGAGTTATTTATAAAAATAATAAAGGTGGGATAAAAAATAAAGACATAACTATAGGACAATCCTGGTTTTGTTTGCATGGAATGGTATATTGTCTTGGATATACATGTAGCATGGTCTAGAAACTCACAGGATGACTTATGTTCAATAGTTTTTCTTCAGCCATAACAAAGTTATGGGGGTTGGGGAAATAGAAGGAAACTATATATGCCATATTAAGCAAAAAAGCTTAATAGAAATCAATGAAATAAACAAGATATGTTAAATCATCAATAGCTTTGACAGGATACAGAACTGAATTTCAAATGAATAATAGTATGAGCCTCAGTGGCACAGTGATTAGAGTGCAGTACTGCAGTACTTCTGCTGACTGCTGGTTCAAATCCCACCAGGCTCAAGGTTGACTCAGCCTTCCATCCTTCTGAGGGGAGTAAAATGAGGACCCAAAGTTGAGGGCAATATGCTGACTGTGTAAATCATTTAGAGGAGGCTGTAAAGCACTATCAAGCAGTATAGAAGTCTAAATTCTATTGCTATGTTCATGTTAGCATGGCCCTATATATATATATATGAGAGAGAGAGAATAAATGTTTCAATTAGTACGCTAGTTAAGTGTGAGCTGAATGATACATCTATTAAGTGGAGCTGGTTTGAAAAGGATACTTTAAAATGTTTGTCATAACCTCATCAAGATAGAGGGAGGTTTTAAATGAGATGGCAAAGAGTGCAGTCCAGATATTTTCTACCAGTTTTATTAATGACTTGAATTGAAGGTGGTGAAAATGCTTAT
The DNA here is from genome assembly GCA_017656035.1 of Myanophis thanlyinensis. Lineage (NCBI taxonomy): Eukaryota > Metazoa > Chordata > Lepidosauria > Squamata > Homalopsidae > Myanophis > Myanophis thanlyinensis. The sequence continues at coordinate 17,869 of JAEANM010001018.1, forward strand.
TAAATCTGGCTATGACACATAATTCAGTAGGACAATTAAAACCCTTGAAGAGATATGAAGTTCAAATTGATCTTGATAGAACTGAGAAAAATTTATTAAAAAATAGACCAAAAAAGGTTTTTTTTTAATCTAGGAAAATGAAATCAATGCACAGCAATAAGATTAAGGATACATGGCCTGGCAACAGTCCATGTCCAAACGACCTTGAGATTGTAGATTATAATAAACCAAATGTGAATCAGCCATGTAAAGTGTCTGTAAAATAAATAAATACATGCATTCCAAGCTGCATCAATAGACGTACAATATATTAATCATGATAATCATTCCATTTTATTTTGAATTAGTCACACTTCACCTCACCTACACAGTCCAGTTTTGAATACTACACTTTAAGAAGATTCAGGCAAATTAATATGGGACCAAAGAAAGGTAAAGGAAATAATTGGGGAGTTAGAAACTCAACTCTAGGGAGAGAATTAAAGAAATGAAAATATTTAATCTTGAGAAAACTAAGAGGATTCATGATAGCAGCCCTAAATGAAAAGAGTAGGCCACACTCTGTTTTCTATAATTGCATTAAAAATGATTAAAGACAGATTCTATCAGGACCACATGTGAGTTTTCAATATTTTTACATTAATGTGACTCAAAATGTATAATGTTCTCCACACAAGTCCTAAAATTTGATACAGAGGACCCAATTAAGCATATGAATCAAAAACATACTTTGTTTTTATTTTGCTATAATGTGAAATGCTCTATACTGTCACAATTTATTTATTAAGGAAAATGATTTGTACTTGATCTGCCTGACAGTGGACTGGTGGAGTCCATATTGCAAATAGTTTTATGATACTATCTAGCCTCATCAGCATCAACAATTGATTTTTGGAAGTTCTCAGAAACATCATTTGTTCATACTGTGACACATATTTTCATATATAAATTGAAGAAATAAATAAATATAATGCCTCTATATGAAATTCAGCATTTGATAGTGACTATATAGAATTCTGTTCTTTAAATAAGGCAGTATTCTAATTTCCTGTTCCAATGAACTCTCTTAATCATAGCAATTCCAATGAACTGTTAATCTTATAAAGTCATATAATTTGCCCACAAAATAAATTTTGCATCATTTTCCTCAATGAATGGAACAACAAGATGGTATTATTTCCATATAAAAGTACATCTGCATTCATGTTCCCAACTAATATATCTCTAACATAATCTCTAGCATTTCTTATATATCTATTCATCTATACTGTGATTCCAAGCGTACATTTATTGATGCTGGGTTTTGAAAATGAGCTTCAGTTTGCAGTAAAAAAAATTATAACATTGTACAGATATTGTTGAGATATATATATATATATGTGAATTCTAAATAGTTGAGTATTTTCTTAAAAACATTTTCCAAGAAATGAAATTTTCCAATTATATGTCTTGGAAATATTAGACACTATTTTAAAAGACTGATTCTTAATCTATTATTGATATTAGTATCTATGTCACAGTATAGTATAATTGTTGTCAGATAACTAATGGAAGAGAGGAAGTGCATGCTAGAATATTCTTCAGGATGGACTCAGAGGTACGGAAGCTAACAGTTTTTGCTTAATAAGGGGGTCAATACAAGTCATAATAACTGATTATATTTCTGTTTTAATTAATAGGTGAAATTGGGTGGAGATGCTCCTAATTCCAATGTCATCCACATACCTAATGGCACTGCTGAAAGAAGCAGCAACTACAGATGGAAAAGCTCCATGGGAAAATATGGTAGTGAATGCCATCTCTTAGACTTTGCCAAATCAGAGCGCCCACTTGTAATCAACTTCGGGTCAGCTACCTGACCTCCCTTCACAAACCAGCTGTCTGCCTTTGGCAAGTTGGTGGAAGAGTTCTCTGGTGTGGCTGACTTTCTGTTAGTCTACATTGATGAGGCTCACCCATCAGATGGCTGGGCTGCTCCTGGTATTTCATCTTCATTTGAAGTCAAGAAACATAGGAACCAAGAAGACAGATGTGCCGCTGCTCACCAGCTTCTAAAGAAATTTTCTTTGCCACCACAGTGCCAGATAGTGGCTGATTGCATGGACAACAATGCCAATGTGGCTTATGGAGTCTCCTTTGAGCGTGTATGCATTGTACAAAGACAAAAAATTGCTTACCTGGGCGGGAAAGGCCCTTTTTTCTACAATCTTCAAGAGGTTCGACTTTGGCTGGAGCAAAATTTCAGGAAAAGATGAAATCCAAATTTATCAGATAAGAAGTTAAGAGGACTGTCCTTTTAAACTAATGCAAAAAGAAAACAAGTCTCATTTTGTTTTGAATAAGATTTTTCTGCCTTTGGGGACAAAACAGGCCTAGTAAAACTTTTAAAAGCACAAAGTGGTTACAAACAACAATGAATTCTCAGTAGCTCTCTGAAAAAGGAGCTGAGTTTTTTTTTCCCTTTCACAGAATAAGATGATTTTTATGCCAGGAAATAGTGGAAGCATCCAAAACCATTATTTTCAGAAGGTTTATGAAGAATGATATATCACACCCTGAGATAAAAATCACTTTGTCCTTAAGAAATTGTCCTGTTACATTCCATCATAGCAGGTTCAGAATCTAAAGCTTGTCAGTTATTATGAAATAATTATTTTAGTTTGTTGTATTGGGGTACCATTTGGTAGATATTCCAGATTCCAGCATCTTCTATAAATTGGATAGTTAATTTACTTCTTAATTGCTGAAAATAAGAACTGGTATTCACTCTACTGTAGTTTTTGTTTTTACAATGTAGTACAGCTTGCAATTTGGAAATCTTTTACTTTGATTCTAACTCTTTCAGTGCTTCAAAGACAAAGAATTCTTTAAGAGCAGGTTATACCCTAACTGCATTGCATGATTAATCTGAAATATCTCCTAGCAACAGTCATCATGGAAATTACTTGGGCTGTTCTGAATCTTAGTTTATATCCCCCAAAGTGAATTTCTTAACTTTGAAGTAGTGAAGACTATTGTGTTTTGAGCCAATTCAGAGAATCTAGCTCAAATGGATTTCTATCATTTGTTGTCCTGTAAAAGAAATAATTTATGTTGAAAAACATTTCTCAATCAACTGACACTTTCTTTTGTCTGCCCCAAACCCAATTCTCAGAATTTTGTTCTGAAAGATCAGTATTAGACTTATTATGTTTGAACCTGGATATATCAAGGACAGTTATGCAATCAGGCGTGCAATTGATTTCTCATATCCAATTCCTATAACTGTTTTGAGAAAAGCACGCTTCAGTAAATATCACTTATTGCCAAAAATAAAAAATAAAAAAAAAATTAGCTTGCGCTTTCTGCCAGCATAAACTAATTTTTGAAAGTAAGCTCTTCAGGTGAAAAACATTAACACTTGAAGTGTTTTCTTTCAACTTAAACTTACCTTTAAGGTGCATCTCATGGCAACCTCATTCATCATTATCACATTATTTGGGGGGGAGGGGAAACACAAGGATTTCAGAGGGTGCAAACTATCTGTAAATTCTCATCCTTTGCTGATCCCATATGGAGCTTTCAACTGGTGGATCATTACAAGTGAGAAAGTGGTTGCGATCTTGGAAGTGGCATGGGTCAGTATTTTGCATTGGATCACATAAAGAACAATCATGAGAACATTACCTCACATTCTTTCTTCACTGAGGTAATGTCTGAGCAATATATTGCGAGGTTATCTCTGTGTAAGAAAAAATATTGTGTGTATCACAATCTTTTGAGAACATTGATGGGAAAATGGCCAGAATAATATCCAATATAGAAACAAACTTGTTTTATATTAAACCTGGATGCATGGATGGGAGCTCTCAGGTTTACTTGCCTTTTTTTTTTTTTTTACAAATTCAACAACAGTTCAGTTAATATTAACTATTAGTGTATACTTAAAAAAAATAATGTATTGCATTTGAAAATAGTGCAAGGGGTATATCTTTCTGTGAGGATAAAGAAGACAAAATCAAAATGGGATGACATACTACTTTATTGGGACCAAGGTTTTATTCATAAGTTAATGTGGTTGGCTTGATGCAATTTTTGTTGATTCATCATTTGCCCTTTGACCCAATAACATGAAAGTAGCTTTTAACAATTAACATTAATTTAATGTGAAACATATTTCAGCTTTAGGACTGATGAACTGCAGAACAGTAGAATGCCAAATGTCCATGTTCCATTTTTTAAAAAAATCAATTTCTCTTTAAATACTAATTTTGGTTTCCTGGCTACTATCCCTCTTCATCTGCCTGTCTCTCCACCCATTAAATAGGTGACAAAAATGGAATGAGTTGTAATGAAACAGTTGGGATGTTTGAATTTGGAAGACAAAGTGGAATAGTTTTGAGAGAAAGGCTGGGTGGTATTTTCCTGAAAAGTGTTGCATCGAAAATATATTGAACTAAGTAACAGTGAGTAGAGTTGCCCTGTTAGCACAATGAATCCATTTGCCCATTTTTATTCAAAGTACAAAGTAAAGATTGTGAAAGAAAAGAGAAGTAGTAAAAGTCCTTTTCCCAGGACAAAACTCAGAAAAGAGCAAGAAAGCATTAACAAGCAATTAAACTCCACAAAGACTTAAAATTCCTTTAAGTTTTCACAGCTTCCTTATGGTACCATTGTTTTAATATTGGTCAAGAATTATTTTAATACACAATACATATTTTAGATTATGTTCCCCTCCAATGAAAGGATACAAACTTGACAGTGGGACATGGTTATTTTTTTCTATGTCCACTTTTTTCTTTGCTTCTCTTTTACAGGTATACAACACATGGGCACACAATTATAGAGAAAGATGTCAGAGCAGCTAAGAATGAATGTACTAAAAAGCTGACAGATGGAGGATGAGGAGGTGGCATATGTTGTTACAGTTTGAAAAATTTAAGGACTTGGTGAAGGTATAGAGGCAGACAGTTGCAGGAAAGTGGTATTTTAATTTAAGATGAGGATGATTGCTAAACCATGAAACAAGAAATCATTAATATAAACAAAATGCTCATCTTTTCACAGTAATGATGTTCTGTACAGTACTGTACAGTACAACAAACAGTAACCCATTGACTGGGATGCAAAACATATTTCTTAGCAAATGATTTTAGTGGCATTCTTTTAAAAATGACCTTCCAGGGAACAAATTCCTTAATGTTTCTCTTAAATTGTTTTATTTTTTTACTTCTTAATTTGCTGTTATAACATACAGGTTGTTTTTGACTTATGACTGTAATGGACCCTGGAATTTCTAAAATGGCATGTTGATTGTAAATCAAGGTCACCACAGGACAGACCGAATTTTATGACCATTTTTGTGGCAATTATTAAGTAAACGTGGTGATCATAAAACAACATTTGAAAGCATTATGTCAATGCTACAATTATTAAACAAATGCCATAGTTGTTAAGTGAACCATTGTATGCAATGGGCAGTTTTTGCTGGAAACCAGTCGTAAATGCTGATTTCTTGCAAAAAAAAAAAGTATAAATCACAGTTATGTGATAGTGGGACAAATGGCCATAATGTAGGCGAGTTTCCCAATGCCCAAAATAAAATCATGTGACTGCTGGGGGGGGCAGTCATCTGAACTAAATTGCAAGGTCCATTGTAACTTTTGTTGCTAATTGACTGTCATAAGTCAAAGACTACCTATATAATTTATCAACTGAAGACCTTATTTCTATTCATATTCATTTAATATTTAGGCAGACAAATTCCAGGTAAATAACACTTTGGAGTTGCTATCTAATCCACTTAATATAACATTCTGCTTCAGACAGCCTTTTTGATTTCAGATTGAATTTAATTTAAAGCTCAGTCTAAAATAATTGTTGTGCTGATGTAAAAGTTTTCCCCTATTGTATGTCTAATAATAATAATAATAATTAACTTTTAACCCAAAATGGCAATTTAGAGCTTGAACTGAGTTTACTTGTTAGTCATCCAGGTGCCATAAGACTCCTGGTTGCTTCTGAAATCCCATTCTCTGCATATTTACTATGTTTATTGACCCTGAATTTATACATCTCAAAATGGCAAGTACCTTCTCAGATCAATTGATACAGCAATCTGAGAAAACCATGGTTATTTATTTGATTACATTTGAATTAGCTAGGTTATAGAATACTGTCATCTTTTTAAGAAAAATAAAATATTTAGCACACATCTCATTTTTCCACTGATTTATACCATTAAAACCTTATTGTTCATGTAAATCATTCTGTTTTGAATACAGTAATTATTCAAATTATTCAATTTTTTTTTCAATAAATGCTTTCATTCAAACCTTGCAAGGAAACAGAATAGAATAACAGAGTTGAAAGGACCATGGAGGTCTTCTTGTCCAACCCTCTATCCAATCTCTTCTTAAAAACTTCAATGTTGGAGCATTCACAACTTCTGGAGACAAGTTGTTCCATTGATTAATTGTTCTAAACTGTCAGGAATTTTTTTCCTTAATTCTATGTTGCTTCTCTCCTTGATTAGTTTCTCTCCATTGCTTCTTGCCCTACCCTCAGGTGCTTTGGAGAATAGCTTGACTCCCTCTTCTTTGTGGCAGCCCCTGAGATATTGGAACACTGCTATCATGTCACCCCTTATAAAATGAAATAAGCAAAACAAAAAATGAAATAAGCAAAACAAAACAAAATTATTTTGGATGGAGACAAATTTTTAATTTTTATGCTCTTCTTTGTATTCATTATTTATTGCAAAGATTTTCTTTCTTTCTTTTTGAGTATTGCACTCTTCATCCTCTTCCCCATTAGCTCTCTTTTATGTGAGAGTTTTATAAGAGAGAAAGACCAAAACATTTTTTTTTGATTGCTGGAATATGCCTTAACTCAAATGTGCTGAAAATGACTAGTCTTTAATACAATTTAGCACATTTAAAATCATATACAAATTTTGATTTGATGTATCAATCAGTACCATAATTGTGACAAAGATACAGAATAACAGAGTTGGAAGACACCTTGGGAGATCATCTAGTCCACCCCCTTGCTGAGATAGGAAACCACATACCATTTCAGACAAATAGTTGTCCAATCTCTTCTTAAAAACTTCCAGTGTTGGAGCACCCACAACTTCTGGAAGTAAGTTGTTCCACTGATTAATTGTTCTCAATGTCAGGAAATTTCTCCTTAGTTCTAAGTTGCTTCTCTCCTTAATTAGCAACTTAGAAGTAACATTTAAAGCTCTGTGTCCTAGCACTTTCTTTTCTTCTCTTTCCTCTGAAAAAGAAAGGGGGGGAAATATGGAAAATATATTTCTATCCCAGACAAAACTATTAGTGAAAGAAATACTATGGGTTTTAGACCCACATTGAAAAAAGCAGCTCTTGACTATCATGACTTTACAATAAAATATACAGCTCTCAAACTTTAGACAGTTAAACTTTAATGTATGTTTTAAATGTTTCCCAAACAATGTATGTATAAGCAGGGTAGGCATAGAATGGTGTTTCTGCATTCCATTTTATTATTCAACTGGTTTCAAAGAACCGCCCAGACATCAGTATGGGACTTACCTTCTCCTCATCAAAAACAAATAACTCTTATGATAAAAACACTGCTTTAATTTTGGAATAATTCATTTTCAGGGAATATATTTTGCAGTTCTATGTTTTGAACTGAGCATGAGGCAAAAGCAGTAACTTGAAAAATGTCATGCAAAGCTACAAGTTTGCACTCAAAGTTGGCACTGGGCCTGGCCAATCTTTAAAAGATCAGTATGATCCAAGGAGATTTAGTTCTTTTCCTCACTCCAGAGTGATGTGTTTTCCTTCTGGCCAGAAGAAAGGAGGAAAACATGTTTCTTTGCAAAAATCACTGCCTCCATAGTTCCAAAATGAATTGCTGCCCTCACATGTGGCTGTGGGAGCTGCTATGGGAAAAAACATGCAGGGAAGAAGATCAGGGAAGGCAAAATGATTTCTGTCTCCTTAGAATTTTTCCTTTCCAGCAAATGTAGAATACAAGTAGGAATTCCCACCTTCAGGGATGGCTTCCAGATCGCTATACTGATCCAAACTTGGAAAAAATAAAATAAAATAAATGTGGGCTGATGGGAGGTTATTTTCCCTCCATTGCCACAACAGACATAACCAATGAAGCACAAGGCTTATTAGAGCCATGCAGATTGTCAACTTTTCTCAGGCTCCTCCTACTAAAACCAGAATGTTCACTTGGGAAATTGCATTGCATTTTCCAATGGAAAAGATGACTTTTCCGTCAGATCACTAATCCAGTTTGTCTGCCTGAGACTCGCTCTGACACCAAGATGGAGATTTCATTGGAAGGTCATGTCCTCAAAATATAGTTAGCAGGCGATCTCAGTGTTGGAACAGGGAACGTGCGTAGATGAGGTCCCAGTCTTATCCAGAACAATCTGACTTGAAATCAAGTATGATCAGAGCTAGATAAAAACCATTCTACACAATGGCAGATCTAGTATTCAGTCTTAGATGCCACTTAGGAAACATGCTCTGTTTTGTCTTGCATTTTGAGCTCTGTGAAAATATAATATGTGAAAAACAGATTTCATGCATTAACATTAGACTAGCAGTATACTTTGCTTATATTTTACATTTATGACAAAGCACATCAGTGAATCAGATTCATACTATTTTTTAAAATAAAATATATTATAAACCTGTGAGAAGGCTTAAGGTGAGATCACTTATATGAAGGGTATTTGATAAAGTATATTTTTGTGAGCTTATTTGGTGTTCTGTGTGATCTTTTGTGTTGGCAGATGTTGGCATTAGATCTTTAAAACCTACATTCAATAATATAACCAAAGCAATAAAAGATGTATCAGGTAGGGAATACAGGCCAGTCATATTCATTTCTTTACCATAATCAACTCAGAACCCATATTGACCAAACTTTAGCTGGACCCAAGACTTGGTTTGCAAAGATGAGAAGTTTGGATGAAACAGAGATGCTGGTGTTTTCATGAAGACCACTAACAAAAGAGTACCGCACTCAGTTGGTGATCAGATGCTTTCTATACCAGCATTCTTTTTTCTTCTTATATCTCTAGGTTTAGAAATATGGATGTGTTTGAAATCCCATTTGATATGAGTCCTGGGTCAATATGGTGGAGAACATTTGTTTATGAGTATGCTTGTTTTATTCTTAAATGTCATACTTTCTCTGTAGAAAAATGAGCAAAACATGTTACAATATTGGTGCTGTGTGGACCATATATTTTATAGAACTGTTTTTTCTCCTTGTATTTTAATAAAAGTGGAAGAAAAACAATATGTACCCTCTCTCTCCTTTTTAAAATTATTATAGAAGATGTGTTTTTAAAGGTAAGATGAAAACAACAAATATCCACTTTAGATTGTGCAAATTTTGAAGTAGCCTGATTTGGGATGATCCAAAAGTGGTATTATAGATTCATTTAATGTAAATAAAAAAAGAAAATATAATAGCTGTCTGAAGCCCAATTCATTCAGATTTAATAATCAAGATTGGAACCCTAGTGGGTAAATTGATGTGAGTAGACGGAATCTTTAGATGCCTCTTTATTAAAGGCCAGAGGGAAAAGAAGAAGGCAGTAGAGGATATGAGTGACCTCTCTAACAATAATATATATTTGGCTACTCAATCTTTTCTTAGTTTAGTATTATAAGTCTAGGAGGATCAGTCACAACCACTATTGTTTCCATCTATAATGCCTTTGTGGTTTGATCTTTAAAGCAACATGATTGACACCAAAGCCTGTGCGATCATAATGGCAGCAACTACCTGGACTGAAATTCTGTGTGATGCCAGAGCATAAAATGTCATTAAACAGGAACTTCAGTATCAGATGCTTGGGTTCACCAAGATACATACTGACATCAAGCCCATTAATCTTTCAGTATTGCTGATTTCACTGCGAGATATTTAAGCACATGTTTAATACTCCAATTGCAACCAATAAAGTATAAAATATTTTAAATTTGGTTGAACCATGATAAACAGCATAAGTGACTTTTAAAAAACATGCAGTTTAATCTAATGGCTTATATGTAATACAGCTATGCTGCACTTTGAATATACAATTCCACATCCTTTTTTCCCCTGAAATGAAACAGGTACCAGATTTCTTAATTCAATTAGATGTACTTAACAATCCTATACAAAAATAAATCCGACTGAACTTTCTTACCTTGCCAGATACAAAGAAAATTAAAGGAAGCTTAATATTGAGTATCACCGATATTACTGTAGAGAAACAGTCATGCAAATGAATAAGGAGCAAATAAGAGGATATAAGTGCTGCCAACATATATTAAGAAGTTCATTAGCATTTTTAAGCTAAATACTTTTGAGAAAGCAGGTAGTGATGGCTCATTAATTTAAGTATGGATCAAATTGATCTTAATATTTCATTCATTGATAATGAATAATAGATGAATAGCCCTCATCCCTCGCTTTCTTAATAAAAAATTATAATAGAAGGAGATGGCTAAAATATTTTCTCTGGCTCCTTCAAAATTTTCATTTAGTTGCTGGTAGGATTAATAATTTTGCTGCTTGAATTGGAGAAAGAAATTATGTACCTTCCCAATTCTATTTGTATATTATATATTAAAATTATATCCCATTGACTCCTGACAGAGTTGGGAATTGTTCCATATGGTTATAGAACCACAGAACAAATACAAATTCCACTGTACAAAACTCATAATGTATAAAAATAGCATCCAAATATCAATACTGATGACAATAAAGGAGTGTAATATAACAATAAAAAGCAGAACAGCCACAATAAACAGTTCTTTCTTCAGTAGCCATCCAGAAAACTTCAGTTTTTACCACATGCTGGAAGGCTATTATTAAGGATAGCCATGTAGAAGGAGAGATTGTTCCAGAAATAGGCAATACAATGGAAAAACATCACTTATGGTTTTAGTCCCCCCTCATTTTACAGAACTGGAGCAGAGGTGAAATTCAGCAGGTTCTAGCAGGTTCGCTAGAACCGGTAGTAAGTTTTCTAAGCAGTTTGGAGAACCGATTGTTAGAAGAAATCTTTTGGTTTTTTCCATTTTACAGGGTTAATCCTGTAAGGAAGGCAGAAAAAAACATTCTAGCGTTGTTTCTAGTCTAATCTTTTATTGCCCTGCTTACAGAAACTGCCCACCCAGTCACATGATCCCCTAGCCACGTCCACCAAGCCACGCCCACAAAACCAGTAGTAAAAAAATTGAATTCCACCACTGAACTGCAGCACTAATAGCAGCTTTTCCTGGGAGGATCTCTTAGAAAGCTTGACCCAGAAAGGAGTGAACCATAGAAATGATGTTCTCCAATACCTCAGAAGCAACAGGAAATGTTATGCGATTCAACAGAGATTGTTGATATTCAATATGCCATTAGAATGTTGTGTAATTGATATTTTTTCATTTCCATTTTTTCAATCTAATGCTTCCAATAGACCACTTTGAGGGAACCTGAAATTATAAGTTTGATGGCAAAGTCAGACAGATTTCACAGATATTTAATTTCTGCTGTCATAAGAAAAAGGAATTGAATTTCGTTATCATTTTGGTCCTCTACTGGGATACCATAACAAAATGGGCTTGCAGAATAAAATAGCAGTATAGATAATTTAGCTTGGCCATCCCTAGAAACAAGAAAAAGAATGAGTAGCCAACAAGTTCCTGTTCCCCAGACCCTAAAAGAAATCTTATATCTTTTAATCAGAGTGGCTTAGGAAACTTTGATGGCATTAGTTATATATGATAAATACTTTGTAATAAAGCATTGTTGGTAACAAGTTTCACTAATGCTTAAAACCTGTGTTTGGATGGAGGAAAGTAAAAGGTGTATAATAGATAATGAAAACAGGTTACAGAGAGAAAATGAAGGATGAAAAACTCTCTCTTGCAAGACACTTCCATTTAGTTTGTAAAACTTGCCCGACATCTCGAAAGAATTCACAGAGAGCCAAACTGTTCCCTCAGAAACAGACATCAGTGGGCAAGGAAAAAAAGCTGTCTATAGTAAGAAAAAGGACAGTTAAACCTTCCTCAGCTGAGGCTAGTTCCAGATTTGTCTGTAAAGGGGAGGGGAAAAACCAAAGGACATAAAATTCATCTGCCAAGATGGCTTATCTTTTAAATTGGACTCTATAAATTGGTCTGATGGTTTGATTGAAACTTCAAGGAGCCTAGGTTTGTTTCAGAGATGTCTAAAACTCAGGTGTGTGTTCTATACCCATATAAGGAGTTGTTGGAGACAGCAAGTCTGGCCGCCAGCATTCAGAGAGCAGGAAAACCCTGCTCTCTGATTGGCTGAGGCGCGCCATTCAAAGTGTATAAAAGCTGTCAAAATCTCTGTAAATATGTTCTTGTTATTGCTTGTGCTGTCTAATAAAGAGCTGTTGTCACTGAACTACTCGCCTCCAAGCCTC
>JAEANM010001019.1:0-30306 GCA_017656035.1 Myanophis thanlyinensis
AATTGAAATAAATAAATAAATAAATAAATAAATATCTAGATTTAGTAGAGCAGCCTAATCAGATTTAGGCATGCAAAATCTAACTCCCATCCCACTGCAGTCCCATGTATGCCCTGCAAAAATTCCAACAATTTGGAGTGTCATAGGGAGTGGGAGGAGGCTACAGTAGGGTTGCTACATTACAAATGGGCTGCAGCTGAAAGATAAATGATTCCTCTACATGATTCTAGGAGAACCAGTGAAAAATAAATGCATGCAACTTATGTGAACAAGCCTCCATATTCAATACAATGAACTATGATTGCTTATTAAATTTATACCCCTCCTTGGTGTCCAAAGAACATTAAAAGCAGCTGTTTTTATTATCTGCTGTTTGTTACACTTACTAAAATGTTTGGCTCAGAACAGCTACATGATTTGTTAACACTGATGAATGTTGGTTGACATCTTTTGCACCTACAAAAGATAAAATGAAATGTGAAGAATAAATACAGTATCTCCCAGTATCATGGTACAATGGCAAAGCTATCTACTGCACTGGAGTTAAATCAATGTTGAAAGTCAGTCTGCAAAGTGTTCTTGTTTTCTTCTGACTTTTCTTCCTTTTAGCAAAATAATGAGAATTGCCTTTGAAGGAGGACACAATTGAATGGAAGGGGGGAGGGAAGTGTTATTTTTGAATCAGTCTAATACATTTTTAAAAGTGAGAACTCTTTGAAATCTTTACATTTGGCAAACATCAATTTTCAATTTTGCAAATTTAATGAGAATAAATAAGAAAGGGAAATGTTTCCTAATCCAATATACATCTTATATAAATAACATACTTACATGTTATTTAATGCATTTGCAATTGAAAACGACTGTTCCTTTCCATCACACTGAACACATAATACAGCTTTCAGTAGTGAACCATCAATATTTCTTTCCACTTAAAAAAAGTACAAGAATATTAGTAATAATATTACTATAGATACCATATTAAATATGAATAATGTATGAATACCATGTATATTTAAAATGAATATTTAAAAATAGCATATCCAGAAAATTCAGTTGACATTGCTTAATACATGACTCTCAATTTGGAGATCTTGGTCATGATCTTTGCAGGAATTACCCTGAATAATGAAAAATTAACTTTGTGCAAATATGGAAGTGCTTTCAGCTCATGTACGACCACTTATTTCTACCAGGTATTTTATAGGGAGAAATCAGCTTACATGTTTTTAAAAAGAAACTTTATTTTTAATTATATAACAACAAAAGCTATGTTGCAAGTCTCTCTCAACACTATTCTATGTTGCAACTTTCATCAAAGAGAAAAATGGTATCATAATCTCACTTGCTGCAAAAGTATAAATTCAGAGGAAGAACCTTTTTTCAGAGAAAATATTTTATTTTCAATTTGGGAAAATAAAAGAGCTCAGGAGAAGAAAACTATTCAATCGAAGACACAACTTATGTAACAAAGCAGGTTTGCTTTCTTGTAAAAGTATTAGTGATTTCTAAATGAGATGTTTCATTTTAGCGAAGAAGTAAGAAAATAGCCATAAAATTTACATTCAGTTATTATTTGGAATAGTGGATCTGAAAAAAAAACATATGAATTGTTTTATTTTTAAAATACAAATTGGAAAAATATAATTATATTCCTTTTGTTCCTGGAATAAATAAAACTTAGCAATTTTTCATCTGTTCACTGAACTAAAATGTTAAAATATATATCACATATATCTTTCTACACAGATTTGCCTGGAAAAATAAATAAACAAGCATAAAATAACTTTATAAAATTCTTACCTAGAATCTCATTATTGGCGCATATACATTTTCCTTCTATAGTTAAGCCACTAGGACAAGTAATGCAGTCCCATCCATCTTGAGTAACTCCACTCTAAATGAAAGATTAAAATTATTTAAAACTCACTTTAAATCTTGTAACATAGAAAAAAACAAAATTGTTCTACCTACTTTTTCTAACAGAAATATTTTAGGTTCATTTTACCATGGTTTCTGGACATTTTTCACACATAATAGATGTTCCACCTTTATCAAAAACTTTTCTGAATCCTGGAAGACAATCACATGATGTACCTGAAAAATACACAATACCTTGTATTATCTGTTTAAAATTAAAATATTTGCTTTAATAAGGATATGACTGAAAGAGGTCTCTTAAATTTTTCTATCTATATTGCCTTCAAAAGTTTTTAAGCAACCTTCTAACAGTTATGCTGGGTTTTCTAGTTAACAATGTGTTCTGGAAAAATATGAGCACAAATCACAAAGGGTAGCTTACTGGTATTCCAGGCCAATAAAATATGTCAAGTACAGGTAGCTCTTGACTTACATTTAGTTTAAAGTTACAACAGCAATGAAAAAAGTGACTTATGACCATTTTTCACATCTGTGGCTATTGCAGTATTCCCCTGATCATGTGATCAAAAATTGGATGCTTGGCAACTGGTCATACTTATGTTTGCAGTGTCCGAGACAGGCAAAATCAACGCGGAAGCCACTTAACAACCATGTTACTCACTTAACAATTGCAATGATTCACTTAACAACTATGACAAGAAAGGTCATAAAATGGGGCAAAACTCACTTAACAAATGTTTAAAAATTTAATTTTTTGGCTCAATTGTGGTCATATGTTGAGGACTATCTGTATTTGAAAGACTCACTAAAAATTCTCTGTCCAGTACACCATTTTTTATGCATATTATTATTTCTGTTTAGATTGGCTTAAATATTTTATGTTCATTGAGACGCAATTAAGAGGTGGATGACTATATAAATTAAAGAAATAAATAGCATTCATTTTTCTAAAGTAACCTTCATTTTTCCTGGTAGCATGTTGATTTGACAGTAGGTATTATAATTATAGCAGGTTCCATATTATAATATAGCAGGCTACAGTCAAACCTGAAAAAAGAGGCAATCTTGAAATCCCAACAATTCAGAAAACTGTAGAGTCAAATTTTGAAATGTTCTTAACAAGGTGCCTTTAGTGGATTTCCACTGTCCTTCATTACTAGTGGAAATCCACTGATATTGAGATGAACCAATAGATGGAAAGGGGATTAAGTTTCTTCCCTTCTACCCAAATGCCACTTTTATTTCCCATAGAATGAATCTACAGTTTAATACCAATTGGGAGAAGTTACTTTCCTTTTTCTTCCAAATATAATGTTCAAGATTAATGGAAGTTAGGGCTTAAAATGTAAGAATGTGTGAATGTAAATATATACATGTAATGCTTCCATACCCACCAATGTGCACTCTCCAAAGCTAAATAAGGTTGCCTGGCCACCATCCAGAGAAAAAGTGAGTCAAGATGGTTCTAGTAGACAATGAAAGTTTCACTTAGTTCTCATTGTTTTCTATATGCTACAGCAATTTCAGTCTCTGAATGGCATAATAGTTGACATTTGCCCAATAATCTCAGCATTTAGTATTTCTCTGTCTGGACAGAGAATGAGTATACAAAAGATCTAACTCCAGCAAAATATATGGCCCCTGATGACTACTTCTATTTACTCACACACTTTCAGCATGAACATCAGGTTCGCCATGCGGGAGCTTGTGTCCATTGATTAACCAATTATTTGCTTGTTAATATATACATTTTAAAGCAATTTCACTCTCGTGATTAATTTCTCCCTGTGGTTATTTGTATTTTTCCCCCCAGAGGTGATTCAATGACAAGGAGCAGCTACTCTTCCTGATCTGCCCATTAGTTATAAAAAAGATGTTAGGTGATCAAGCACAACTATTAAGGATCTGCTCTTTCGGGGAAATAAATGAACGTGCAATTCTACCCACACTATGTTCAAGAAGGTCCATTGAATTCAACATCTGAAAGGACCTTACAAAAAACTCCGTCCGCCCTCCGCCCTCCATCAGGCTGAATGAACCTTTAGCTTAGTGAAGATGTTTGGACTTCAACTCCCAGAATTCCCCAGCCAGCAAAGCTGGCTAAGGAATTCTGGGAGTTGAAGTCCAAATATCTTAAAATGGCCAAGGTTGAGAAACACTGCTTTAAGTAGTCTCACCCTCCGCGCTTTGCTTCTGGAACTCCCCACAACGTCTGCAGTCTAAGCTGGCGATATCGAAGTACTGAGCCCCAGTGCAGCTCTGCGGGTCGCGTAAGGGGAGGAAGAAGCCGCGGCCCGCGCTCAACGGAAGCATCACCAGTGCCGCGGCCAGACACAGCCGCAGTGTCGCCATGGCTACTCAAGTTTCGACCCCGCCCATTCTCGTCGAGAATTCCCTGGTTGGAAGGAAAGGCAGGCTTTGAAACTCGAACTACGGAAAGCCAAGAGGGTTAAAACCTAAAAAAATCGCAGGCGTGCACCAGGACCACTTTCTCCGTCTCTCCTATAGCCCGTAGAAGTATTGAGGTTCTGCGGTTCATTCAACAAAAGATGGATTTCAATTTTAAATGGAATCCTTGCAACTGAAGATGACATTTCAATCATTTGATGAGCGAATACCAGTCCATGAAAATTAGATCATAATCTGCACTTCTTCACCCAAGTTATTATTTTTGTTGAATTCAAACGAAATATTGTATTTAAAAAAGTGCATATATTGCTTTATTTCCTCTGAGATCTCAAATAAAAAAAAACTGTCAACATCACTTATACAGATGATGGTAAGTATTAGGACATCGTTGATATGATTAAATGGATGGTTGCAATTTTTTAAAATTAAATTGAGCTTTCATTTTCACAGCTCTCTTTTGGTGTAGTAATCTTTGAGCAATTCTATGTAAGGGATTAGGTACTTATTATGTACTTTGCAGTGTTTTCTTAGGCTGCTACAACTGGCACAATCTACAAAATTGATCTGTTCAAACAACACATACTTTTAAAAAATGTATTTTAAAAATTATAAAAGTGCTTACTGTAATATAAATAAATTTAAATATAATTTTGTTTTCTAACCAGTTGGAAAATTAACTGTGCACTTGTGGACACTGAAACTTCCAGATGCAAATTCCCTTACAACCATTCATTTCATAACTGTTCAAAATTACAATGGCATTGAAAAAAAGATTTATAATTGGTATTCACACTTTCAATTGTTGCATAATTGCTACAGTCAAGATGGTAAAAAATTGGGCATTTAGCAACTGGTATGTATTTTATTACAGTTGCAGCATCCCATGGTCAGGATTGCCATTTCTGACCTCAGTCAGCTTCTGATAAGCAAAGTCAAGCTGGGTTCGCTTAATGACCAACTTAACAGTTGCAGTGATTTACTTAACAAGACTGTCGGAAAAATGGGGTGCGACAAGCACATTGTTTAGCAATTCTGCTCCCAATTGTGAACATGAAACAGCATGATTGATTGCTTCATCACTTTGGATGTTAGATGCCCATATGTATAGAAGATTGGAAGTGTTTTGTCTTTTTTAAGTGATTGGAAAATGTGGAGAGACCTGGCCCATAGAATCGCCAAGAATTTTAGACACGATTGAATGGATAACATCACCATTATCACAACCATGATCAATTTATGACATTATACTATTCAAATCTAAGATCAAAAATATCAGTGAAATTAATTTTTTCAGATTGAAGCACAGAGAAAAAGCACTGCATTAAATCGGAGATAAAAACCAGTCACATGAAATCATTAACCTATCTATTTGAAATCGAAGTGGCTTGGTTTTCATGATGATGCATGAAACATATACGTTACTTATATAAATAGCTCATTAAAAAAAAACTGCGTTTGCATTTAAAGAAAACTCTAGCAGACCAAATGGACTTTTTATATAATGCTAAATTTCCGAATCCCCTGCGCAACTACATGCCACACTGCTAACAAAATTTGCAATCCTTCCCTCCCCCTACCCTTCCTCTCCTTTACAAAACTCTTTCTAACACGTGGGGGGGAAAAAAAATTGCACTGGCGGCCACCGGAAACGATTAGGCCCATCGAAGGCCTGACCAAACTTTGAACTTCCGGGGCATGAGCGCGTGCGTTTTTCAAGTTCCGCTCTGAGCCTGCGCGCGGAAAGTCGCGCTCTGTGGCTTTGCTGAGGTGGGGGAGGTGGAGCGGAAGCGCGGCTGCCATTTTGTATGTCGCGGATCGTTCTTTTCTCGCTTCGGGGGCTGCACCGTAGTTTTCCGAGGACGAGGCGTCCGCCGCTGCTTTCCTGACGGACGCCTGGAGAGATTGGCGCGCCCGAGTGCCGAGGGGGAGAGGCTGCGGCCTTTTGCCTCAAGACCTGTTTAAAAGCAAGCGCGGGGTTCTGCTCTTCTTTCCCGCGGGAAATTACGGAGCTGAGGGGCTCTTTCGAGGCCTCGTTCGACTCCCAGGGGGCCTGGTTAGTAGAAATGAAAGGCGAACGGGTCATTCTTTAACGGGGGTCCGTATCTGTGTCCGTATGTGTTTGTGGGGTTGGCGGCGCTCGACGGGAGCGTCTAAGCGGCACTTTGTATCTCGTTGTGCTCTGAGCTGTGAGAAGTAAAGTCGGCAAGTAAATAAAGGGGTTGGCAAAAAGCGTTCGGGCTCTGCCCGGGGAGGCTCTCCTGTTACGGTGATGCCGAAGCGTTTGCTGTTCTGTGTTTTGATAAAGTCTTGAGGCGTTTAAACATATCGCCGAAAGCGAATGCTCTCCCTTGTTTAGGAGGGCGGTGGAAGGGGAAAGATTGGCTGCTTTGGTGTGCTTGGAAATGGTCGCCCTGGTTTCTGCCTCGGAAGGTCGTTTCAGGAGGGAACAGGCTACGGAAGGCCTCGTAGTTCTTGGGTTTCTGCTCGCAAAAGGTTTAAAGGCGCTTTTTCTGAGAGCGTTGGATCGCTCCCGAACGTTTTCCCCAGGAAGTGATTTGGATGACACTAGAAACTGAATTTGTATATAAAAGCTGTACAAGATGAAAAACCCCGGAATCGCAGCTTGTTTCAACGGACTGATTTCCACCACGATGTGTATTTCTGATCTCATCTTAGTCAACGTATCTTTTGGAAAGGAACGGGTATTGATAATTGTTAGAGAGAAGACGTATTTTTTCGCCCCACCTGATCTTTTTGCAGTGAATTTTTCTTCCAGGATTACAATCAAGGAAATCGTGCCTCATATTCCAGAGTTCTGCTACACTGCATTCTCTAAGAAGAATAAATCCTTGCAGATTACCTTCCTGGGAAAAGAGTTTAACTAGGCACTTACTCCAGCAGCAGTCATTGAATGGGTAGGAATGTATATGCCTGTTTTAACAGGAATCAGTGCTTGCTCGCTCAAATTCACATGTGGATTACACAAGAATAAAATGCAAGAGTGTATATTTTAATGGCAAAAACCACTTCATCTGATATTCATCCTCTACTGAATTGTATAATATAAATTGGCTTATAGAAAGTTGGAGGTGTTTTTTTTGCATGTGGTTAAATACAGCATTCAGTTGGTTTTTAGAAGGTGTTTTAAAATTTACTAATAGGGTCCCTAATTCAGCAATAAATTATGCTGAATTACTGAACTTCTTGTTTGATGCATTTTATCAGATTAATGTATATGTGTTTTGGTTTACCTGACAATCAGAAATTGAAATTTTAATAATGGTTAATTTTACTTCATTTGGGATTTCCGAAGGCTTTTTTATTGCTCGGTAAACCTCTTGGAAATAAAACACAGGATATAATGCTATCAATCTTTCTTGGTTGGATCTAGTTGTTTATTATTCACTTGTGTTCACGGGAAAAATTGAGCTGTCCAATAATGTTAGTAACAGTTGTAGCTGGCTACCTAGCATTTCATGAAAGCTATGAATTTTTGATGTAAGCTTTTTGAACAAGCTATTATTCATGTCGCTAGATTACTTAACATTGTTTTCAGTGAAATGTAGAAACTACTTATGGATTGGACCTTACAAGGAAAGGAAAGTTGGATGTGCCATACTTTTGTAGGATGTGGAGACAGTTTGGTTCTAAGCATAGTGACATATACAAATGTTTAGTATATTGTATAATTGTTTAGTCTTAAAACTTTTTTGTACATCAGATATCTGATTTAGGTTCTGGTATTAATGTTCTATAGAATATTGGAATAGAATATTAAATTGAACATATTTCCTTCTATGTATTTGATATTGTAATAGGTCTTTGATACTGAAACACTGGTACTGTGTATATTTGTAAATGGACTTTAATAAGCTTAGTAAGTTTTACTGTAGTTTTTCTGTTATTTCCTTTTTCTGGAACTTGTGAAATATGGATGTTACAAGTGCTGTATAAATCTATTGCTGCATATAGTTGTTATACATGCACTTCTACCTTTGCAAGGTACTTATCTTCTAAGTTCAAAGTAATTCTAACATACTGGATTTCTCTGGATTCATTTGGCACAGCAAATGTTATGGGGAAATTGGTATATTATCAATATGTTTTCCTGGAATTTCTGAAGTTGGGTATGTTTCATTTATTTGGTTACTTGTTCAATTTTTGATGAACATTCCACTACGTTTTTTAAAAGAAAAAGTATATTAGAAGAACTGGACACTTGCCTTTTTTTTACATGGAACTTTCAAGGACTGAGGACATTGAGGAAAAGAATATTTTTAAATCAAGATTTTTTTTTTACCTATCAAAATTTTGAAGATCAATTTCATATCACTGTTGCTGACATCAGTTTAAGAAGAGAACATAATGAACCTTTCTCAAAACATGTGAAAAACAAGATATACAATTGAAATTCACAATTCCTATTTTTTGGTACATCTCTGGAATAGGAAAGGAACCGAACAATGTGTTAATTATTTCTTACTGGGTTGTTAATGTTCACCATGGTTCTGGATATCCCACTGAATGTGGCTTAAAATATAAATCTGCTTCTTGGCCATTAATTTTGTTCCATTTTCTTTCCACAGTTGATTTCACAGCCTTTATCAGGCCTTCCAAGGAGAACCAGGTAAGCTTCTGAAAGCTTGATGTTTGTATTGTCAGATTTGATGGCTTTTTTTCCAAGCTAATGACTGCAAAGGAAGATGTGCAGTCGGCTGTCAATTCATAGGAAAGAATAAACGGAGAAAAAGTTACTGAATTTAATACTTTATGAGATGAACCGGCCTGACAGAAAATGCTTAAACTTCATTATTGCTTGGAAGTGATATGGCATCTTTTTGATCAAAGTAATTCAGGGAGTCAGATAATGGAAAACAAGATGTTTTCTTTTACTGGATTTTATAAGATGCTGTGAAAGCTTTGATAGCTTTCATCATAGATTTTATGAATGACATTGGTGCTTTTATGATTGAGAATATTATTGGGAACTGTACACTTATTTCAAACTGGCCAATGTTTATCAACATTCAGATTAAATTAGATTGTATGATGTGAAATGTAGGTGTTATTCTTTCAATAATGGCAGGATTTTTTAAAAAAGTGGTGTAGCGTAGGCCTTGCATTCTTCCAGTATACTAAAGGCTTGTTATCATGTATGCCTTTTTGTCCACAGGTGATTATTGCTGTGGGTTGAGCTCAAAATGGCTGTAGTCATCCGTTTACAGGGACTTCCTCTTGTTGCGGGTTCTGGAGATATTCGTCGTTTCTTCTCAGGATTGAATATTCCTGATGGAGGTGTACATATTATTGGAGGAGAAAAGGGGGAAGCTTTTATTATATTTGC
Source organism: Myanophis thanlyinensis (assembly GCA_017656035.1). NCBI lineage: Eukaryota > Metazoa > Chordata > Lepidosauria > Squamata > Homalopsidae > Myanophis > Myanophis thanlyinensis. The sequence goes on from JAEANM010001019.1 coordinate 9,635, forward strand.
AACAGATGAAGATGCCAGACGAGCAATGAGCTGTTCAGGAGGACTTATCAAAGATTCACATATACAGTTCTTTCTTAGTAGCAAGGCAGAAATGCAGAGCATAATAGAAATCAATAGGAAAAGATTTGATCGTGGTGGAAGAGGAGTAGGATCTAGGCGGACAGATCCTAATAATTCTGGAACATCTGATGTTGGCAACTTTTCAAATATAGTTCAAGTCATTAAAAAGGGAATTGGTAAATCTAGCCATGATTCCAGAATTCCTTTGGAGGATGAGTATCATTCTAGTGGCTCTCGAAACAGTAATATAAATATTTCAAAATCGAATTTTAACCAGCCTAAGCAGGAAGCATCTAAAACTGATAGGTTATATTTATTCATACGTGGTATGCCGTATTCTTCAACAGAAGATGATGTGTTCAATTTCTTTTCTGGATTACAAGTGGAGAAGATACTTATGTTAAAAAACAATGGTCGAATCAATGGAGATGGTTTGGTCAAATTTGCTACATTAAGTGATGCCATGAAAGGATTGCAACGGGATAGGAATTTTATGGGTTCACGGTTTATAGAAGTACGTCCCTCCAGTGAAGGAACATGGATTAAGTATGGTGGTAGAATAGAAGAGAAGATAGATAATTCTTTTCACTTTCAACATAATTTGAATAAAGGACATTATTTTTCACACACAGAACATCCAAAAAAAGAGCCAAGCTATTTGTCTTCGAGGAAACGTACCCGATCCAGAACTCCACCACGTAGAGTAGTATCACAGGTTAATTCAAGGTCTCCTTCATGGAGGATTACGGAGCGCAGCTATTCAAAATCTCCTTCACAAACGGTTATGGCACATGCCTTTTCAAGATCTCAGAGGAATATGGCTCACACTGGTTCAAGATCGCCTCCACGGAGGGTCATAGCACGCAATGGTTCAAAGTCACCACCGCGGAGGGTCATGGAACCTATGCATTCACATTCTCCAAGGAGGATCACAGCAAGTACCCATTCAAGGTCTCCAAGAAGGGTTAAAACCCACTCTCATTCACCTTTCTCTGCTCCAAGCCAGTCCCATTCACCCCAGAGCAAGGAATATTATATAAATCTTAAAAATCTGTCTGCAGCTGTTGAAAAGAAGGACTTGCGAGTGTTCTTTGAACAGCTAACTTTAGTGAACAAGGACATTACTTTTATAAAATCTCATGATAATGAGGCAAGAAACAAGGATGCAGTTATTATACTCAGATCAGAAGAAGCATATACAGCAGCACTGACTTACCACAAGTTTGAACTTTTTGGACGACAAGTGTACATTTTTCCTGTTTCCAAAAGAAGAATGCTAGAGTTAATCGGATCTTCTGAAGTTAAAAGATCACCAGAAGGACATCGCCATGTAAAGGATAAAAATAATCAAGATGGCTATCTTGGCTCAAAGACATGTGTGTATGTAAGAAATTTTCCATTTGATGTGACAAATGTTGAAGTACAAAAATTCTTTGCAGGATTTAACATTGATGACAATGACATTTATTTGCTTTATGATGACAAAGGAGTTGGACTGGGAGAAGCACTAGTTAAATTCAGGACAGAAAATCAGGCCCGAAAAGCTGAAAGCTTAAATCGCCGATGCTTTTTGGGGACAGAGGTACTCGTAAGATGTATACCTGAGGAGCAAATGCAAGAGTTTGGAATTAATATTTCATCATCTGATGAAAAGATGCAAGGGTATCACCATAGTCATGAAAGAGATGAAAACTTTTACTCTGTTGATTCACAAGGACCCTCTATGCAGGAAGCTGACTATAGAAGCTTGTCTGATGATTTTATCTGCTCATCTGATAGAGGTCCTCCCCAATATAAAGAATTTGATGATGGTATTTCTGGAAATTTTTCTGATAGGCGCTTTGCACCCAATTCTAACTTTGATGGTGGCTCAGATTCTGTAACATTGATCAAATTAAAAAATATACCATTTCGAGCTTCTCCTAATGAAATTCTGGATTTTTTCCATGGCTATAAAATTATACCAGAATCTCTTTCTGTTCAGCACAATGAATATGGAATGTTTTCTGGTGAAGCAATCATTGCTCTTGTAAATTACAAAGAGGCAGAGGCTGCTATTAATGAACTGAACGATAGGCCAATTGGCCAGCGCAAAGTTAGATTAACCTTGATATAGATGAAAATGAGGTAGAATAAATATACAGTATTATTTCATTATAATTCACAATTTTTTACTTGGAAAATGAAGAAACCCCAAAAGGTTAAGCATTAAGTTTAATTTTAAAATTGCAACATTTTTAATTGATTTTTTTAAAGTAATGGATCAGCCTCATAGTTCTGCCAAGTTATCTTTAAAATATGCATAGCTGAATTACAAAATTTGACATGTATTTCATCCCTCTGCTGCATGTATATTTGCAGTTTATCTAAATATGGTTTGATGTAAAACATTGTATTTTCAGAGTTGTTCAAAAGCATAGGTTGTGTCATCCTTGTATATATTAACTTAAATCCATAGGATTTTTGTCCATTGTTAATTCTCAGTGATAGTTTGAATGGTTTTGTTATTGTTAGCTCAGCCTTTCTTTTAAAATAAAAATACATGCACTTGAAATATGTAGATGGGTCATTGATGCATTGCTTATTCATAGTAATATCTTGCAATTCTAGTAAGTTTTATATTGGGCATATGTGAACATAGGTAATGATTGTGTAAATTAAGTTTTATAGGAGGCACGATTTAAAATATTGCATAGTATAACCTAAATTTTTATATACCCCTACAATTTTGTTTTATGTCTAGATTTTCTATTAATTTGACAACAGTATTAATTATCCTTGGGTAGAAAAAGCCTTAACATATTCTTTTAAATATTGTGGTAGGGAGAAAAAGGAAATGTCAGCTGAAAAGTATCCAGCATTTAAAACAATTTAAGAAACATTTTCAAGTTGGTCTATCTTTATTGGGCATTTTTACTTCTCTTGGGTACTTGCAGCTGCAGCATCATTTTAACATGATTACTTTGGCTTTGTATGCATTAGGCAAGTCTTTCCCAATTGTCTCTCTTCCAAATGTATTAGATTACAATTCTCATCAAATTCAGTCAACTACTTTGGGAATTAAACATAATCTGAAGGATATTAATCGGATTGTGAAAGGCACTGTTGAATACTTAGCACATTCCAGGCTGGGGGGATCGCTGCGGCCTATTGCTGCCTCCATGCACTTCCAGTTTTGACCTTTTTCGGGCTGAAAAAAAGGCTGGCGGATGGGCAGGGCTTTGGCAACGTTCGCTGTATAAGACACAGACATTGGGGGGGGGGGGGTGAATCTTATACAGTGAAAAATACAGTATATATGGGATGTCAGGATGGATCCACTCTCCTCAATCAACAAATCTTATTTAATATACCACTTATCTCCTTACTAGTTTTTCTTTTAAAAATTGTGTTTGACATGGATGTATCTTTGCAGAATTTATTACTCTAATTAGCTGGGCCAGAGAAATGTTTTCCAAGTATGTAGTAAAGAGTTGTAGTAAAGAAAACTGCTTTTTTTAGTATGGATATGTAGTTTATCATATATTGATTTGCAAACTCAATCATTGTATTCCAGGATAATATTTTGGCACTATTATACAGGGTAAATTGATCTTCAGTTACTGAGGTTTAGGTTTTGCACATTGCATTTTAATTACAGTTGATGGAAGCTAAATGCTCATTCTCTTTGGTTTCAAACTTAAGTGTTTTGTGCAACATTGTGCTATGGGCTTCAGTTTCAGAATCACTAAGACAGGATATAAATACTTAATGTGAGAATGCATTTTTTATATATTTTATTTTAAAATATATAACCTACAATTAAATAGAATGGATATTAGAATATTGCTAATACATAATTAATGCATTAATTCTAATTATAAAATGAGAAAAAAAATCCATTTTTCTTCTAAAGTCATGTGTGAATTTTGACTAAAAACTTAAAAGCTATACCATAAAATGCTGAAAGGTAAACCATTTAATACTTACACTTCTTTTGCAAATCAAATATAATTATTCATACACCAAAGACTAGATTCTGGGGAAGAATCTGGTTAAGGATGGGCAGAGAAAATTATATTCAGGCTTCACTGAGAGTTCTCTAGTTATATGGCATGCTGGAATATAGGGCTGGAAGAAATTAACAATCAAGATCGTTCTGATATAACTTGTACTCAACTTGGGAACCATTTGCTTAGTGACTGTTCAAGGTTATAATGGCACTGAAAAAAGTGACATGAGTAATTTTCACACTTGCGATCACTGCAGCAGCACCCCCCTGGACACATGGTCACTTGGCATATATTTATGAGTTACACTGACCGGGACAATGTGATCACCATTTATAACCTTTCCAACCAGCTCCCAACAAAGTCAATGGAGGAAGCCAGATTCGCTTAATGACTGCATGCTTCACTTAACAACTGCAGTGATTCACTTAAGAATTGTGGGAAAAGATAAAATGAGACAGTACTCAATAACTGTCTTATCAACAGAATTTTGGGCTCAATTGTTGTAAGTCGAGAACTATCTGTACTGTTTTAGAATTAGCACTGTATACAAGCCAAAGCAAATTTAGATGTTTTGACAGCAGATGGATTCTATAATACATCAAAGGAATTTATAAAGGTCACTTTATTTGGTTAGAAGGGAATGACTGCTTGTATTTTTTTTTAATAAATATGAACATATACCTTATTCCTGTGTTAGCGGATAATGGGAATATCTGTTTTGAAAAGCAAAGAAACCAGGAAACTTGGTGAATCCTTTCAGATGACTGTCATAATTGACACAACTTTTTAAAATTATCTCAATTTTAGCAACTTTTGTACATATACTATTAAGAGATCATAAGGTGGTCAAAATAATGCATTTTTGCAATAATTTTAATGGCTGTCCTTATGATGTCTTAACATGAAATGTAAATACAGTTAGTATTTTTAATTTGAGGAATGTTTTGTTGTGGCAAAAGCTATCTTTCCTCCTTAGTGGTTTCTGATTCTTCATCTTCCTCCTCTTCCTCTTCCTCCTCTTCTTTAAGACGATTCCTAGCAATCTGCTACAAAGAACATAAGCTATTTGAGAACAAACTGAAAAGTGTTCATTGGAGGAAAAAAAACATTTTTGTATTTTTTTTTTCTGTGTAAGGATTCATTGTTGGCAGACTATTGTACACATCAACTATTTTCCTGAATTTAATGGCTTACAAATAGAATTATATTTAATGACTTACAAATCAGACAGATTTTCCAAAATGAACAAATATATCTAAGATACAAAAATAAATTGGTACATAAGTTTTTAAATTTAAAAATCTGCTTTTAATCCAAAACATATTGTATTTTACATGCAGCTGTATTACAAATACTACCCTCAATATTTGAAAATGTTATAAATAGCCCCTTAAAGCACTATTATTCCTAATAAGGTTTTCATAAATGATTTACACACCTGAGCATATGTATTCGCTGTTAGAAATAAAAGGTTTTATAAATTCATTTTTAACTTTACTGAAATGGCAAGTAAAGTGTAATTCAAACAATTTGATATCTAATAGATTTCTAGTTAAAAATAATAGATTATTTGGAAAGGCTATATTAAAACATTTGTAGCACTTAGTAACAAAAAATTCAAAATCTGTTTTTACCTGAACTATTCCAGTATACGTTCTGGAAGAACCAGTTCTCTGAAGGGGAGATTTAGAATTTGCACGGACAATATCCAAACGGGTTTGATGTTCTGGTGGATAAAGTGAACTCCGAAATACCTGTTAATAAAACTTAAATGTTGATAGTGAGATTTGGAATGCATGCAGCAATTCTGAGGCATACTATTTCTCAGGAAGTTATGATTATCAAAGTATTACACTGATTTAAGTGATACAACCATCACTTCAATACATAATTTCTTGGAATGCTCCCAGTAGACCACATTTTAATCTGAATAGATTGGTGTAAATCATAGTAGTAAGGATTCTAGAATCTATTGTAAATGGCTGCAAAGAGTGGAAGTTGAATAATATCACCACCTCATCTCTTCTGAAAATATAAATGTTAACAGAGATGAAAATCAGTCCAAAATCTGGATATTGGTTAATATGTCGAAGTCAAGTAGGAGAGCTTCTATAATTGAAGTTTCCTTTATCTCTTCAGTACAGAAGAGAAAAACTAAAAATCTATTTTTTGAAAGTCATTTGGTTTTAAATTATTAAAAGCAATTAAAGAAGTTTTGGCTGAATTTATGTTGCCTATGCCTGGCTATGTCCCAATTTCTAGATGCGGAAGAATTTCTGCAAATTACGTTTAAAAGACTTATTTACTTTCCTTCCATGGCGTCAATCCTACCCCTCCCCCCATCCCCAAATTATAAAGTGCTAGCAGCCAGCTAACACTTAAACCAGCAAAAATTATTTCAACACATTCCTTCTCATACAATTTAAGGAACCACATTACACTTTTAAAAAGTTGAAATTAGGAAGACAGAGTATGTATAAATTTCACTCTTATCCATTGCTTTCTATCAACAAATCTACTTTGATAAGATAGTTAATAAATTGCATCTATTTATGGACAAAATGAGCAAGAATGGAAAACCTTTCTGTTGCTTATTCAATCTAATTTTTGTCTGCTTTAAGATATATACAGACAATTATTCCTTAATTTGAGGTTTTTATGTGGATTACACATGCATTCTAAATATATTCAATCATCCAATAAAATATTATTTAAACATTAAATTATTTTGGAACACGTTTTAAAACTATGCTGCAACTTTACCAAAGATGCATTTGGTCTCTTACCTCTAAATCTTCATTCTCATCAATATTTTGAATATTTTGGAAGGCAGCAGTATAAATTTCTAAGGCTTTTCCATGAAATAACATTTCAATTGTAATGAATTCTGAAAGTATGTTCTAAAAATAAAGAGTAGAATATTAAATACTCATTTCTCTATCTCTTGATTTATGAGTTGTGGCAATAATTGAGACATCACTATCAAAAGTAGAAAACTTCACTGTTTGAAAGAAAAAATGTTCAATTTACAGTTTTTAACAGTTGTATAATTGGTGCCTTTTGTAAACAGGCTGACTTTAGTGTCTGTCTAGAAGAGATCCGTGTAGCAACAACTTATTCATGAACAGTTGACTAGAATACTTGTTCTTTTCTGACTTCAACTGGGAAAAGTTCTATACTTTGTTTGACGGTTTCTTATATGAAATGTAACAGCATGGACTATTTGAGTATTATTTTTTTCCACTCATCCTAGTATCTGGCTCTGTGTTAAGTACTGAGTTCCGTTTTAATTTATTTACTAAAGGAACCACCTATTCCTTAGATTATCTATTCAAATATTAATTGCATTACAATTCTGTAATTTTAGTATGATCAAATTCAGTAATAAATCTGAGCAGTGTTCTTCACTGTAAATGAGATATTTTAACAGAAGCAGCAATTTTCTGGGGCTAAACTGTGTCTCTGACATGCACTGACTGTTTAAAAACTGCCACTTTTAATTATTTAGTGAACGTAATTTGAATTCTGTCACTAAACTTGAACATGCCAATTTTAAAAATAAAACCAGGAATTACATCCTTTCTAGGGTCCTTACATGGAGGCTAACAAACTTAATTCCCTCATTTGCAAGTTCATTAAATGTGGAGAGGTTTGTTCCCATTTGAGACAGTCTGTTAACCACACTATCTGTATTGCTTTGTACCAGAGTTACATACCTACCTTAATATCTTTTATTTTTTGTTTTTCAAAATTGTCAATTGTTTCCTCCAACTGTCGACTTGTTCTAGTTGCATCCAGAGAGGCTCTCTGTAATTCACTTTCAGCCTTAAAAATAAAAGAGTTTTTTTTCCTACAACAGATGTTTTCCAATGTTCTATTTAAAAATTATTAGAAAAACCACCGAGAAAGCATGCAGCTGTATGTGATAGGATACTCTAAATAAACTATGTAATTTATAGAAAACCTTATAGAAAATACAAATCTAAAAATGTTTCATTGCTATTTTAGATAACTATATATGGTAAGTGTGAAAGATGCTGTAGACAGCAGTGATTGGAAAGATTTATCTAGTGGACTTACACTAGTATATTGTCACATATATTCAGAATTTGAATGATTAGAAAAGTGGCAAATATCTATAGCTCAGATATAGGATAAGCCTGATAACGTTTGGAAACCAACCCACAAGCTTAGAGAATGAACCTCCACCCTCACAATTGGAAAAGCTTGATATTTTAATCAAATTAAGAATGGTGTATTGGGGAAATCATTAAACTGATCTAGGAACAACCTTTTTAAAACAGTAACAGTTTTAGCTCTTTTCTGAGCATTAAAAGTACCCATTATCCATAAATCCCTACTGGAAGTAGGACTCACAGTAGGGATAGATGGGGAAATGTTTCTATTTTTCTCACTTGTAACAGAAATATTTATTGGAAACATTATTTGCAATAGATATGCTGATATAGCACTATTCTTTGTCTTCATTCCTAAGACTTAATTCAAAGATTTTATGGACATTAAGCTGATTAGCAGCTGTTAGTAGTTTTTAACTTTAGGAGTAATATTTTTCTTAGTATTTTGAGTTTATTTAATGTTTATTATTATTTATACTATAGATATCCCATCTTTATATCCTTAGGAAATAAACCAATAAAAACAAAAGTTAAAGTACCATAAAAACATTGCATTTAAATCTAGATGGTGCCCATGTGATGGAGCTACTGAAACTGACACCATGAGCCGTTTAGTTCTAACCCTGGTCAATCTAATCTAGTTTTATTTACAAATATGTCAGGATTTGATTATATTTCTTTAAATGTGACCAAATTCTGTAGTGTAATATGAAGATGTACAGCAGTTTGGATCTCTTGTATACCTGATTAAATTAGCTATGCAATACGTTTTATGCCAATACTAGTCATTAACTTTAATAAATTTAGCTAGCTAACTTATGAATATATATTAGTCAGAAAACTTGCTACCAAACTCTCTTTTGCTTTCTAAAGTAAGAGATCTTTAAATAAAATCTACTACTGATCTTAGTATATATAACTTATTTTTATCTTATTGGTGGAACAATTATAAATATGAAAAAGCATAATTAGCAATAGATCTTATGCTATCGTTTCAGATAGAAGACTCACCTGTGACTGAAGGTGTTAACAGTAATTTGTTCTAAGTTATAGAAAATACTACAGCAATATTTCTGATATTTAAACAATTATTTCTGTGTTAACTCGAGCTTCTAGTTTATCAGGAAGAAATTATTGATAGCTTGGTTTTTAGTAAATCTTGAAATTATTAAATCAGGGAGCAAAGAAAAAATCCCACAAGCAGGTAATTACTTTTAATTGCTGGATAATCAATGTAGCTGTTTGTCAACTAAGGAATTTTAAGAAAACAAAATGTAAAAGAAATTGTACTTGATTTTTTGCATGTACCAATCTTTCTCAACAGTTGAACTATTGAACATGGTTTTAAATAAGTATGTATGCAAAGGATACAATAATATGCCGATCAGATGGATTTCGTTGTCGGGTCCTCTCCAGTTGAGATAACTGTTTTGCTTCTCTATTCTTTGCTGTTAAAGTTGCTTTGAGATCCTCCTGCAAACATATTGTAGGCATTTCAACAACTTTTTTTTAAAACAGAGGTTTCTAATTATTTAAATTTTTGTGGAATTCTAAGAACTTTGCTTAGGCTATTGACTAAATGATAACAAAAGATGTTGAAGTTACTGCTTCCCTTTTGCTCCTAGGATAAACTACTTGGTAAGTTTTGTTTTACCAGAATCCTGTTTTCCAAAGTTTTAGGCAACAGATAAGGAAAACAACCATTTATCATAACTGGATCTTCAGCTACTGGTATCTAGAGCAGGGGTGAGCAATTTTCCCAAGGAACCACATGAGAAACTGGGACTCTTATGGAGCCCCCCCCCGCCCCACTAATGCCAGAACCTAGCTTCCTTGCTGCTGACAGCCAGATAAGAACAACCAAACGGCCAGATGTGGCCTATGGGCCATAAAATGCCTAGTCTGATCTAGATACCTACTCCTTCTGATTTGAAAGGTATTAACGCATACATTTCATGACAGTTTATCCCACTTTAAAGCAACTGAAGTAGAATAGCTGCTGCAATTTGTAGGAACAATTTTTGTAAGAATACACTTACTGCATTCCATACAGGTCTTGATTTAATAAAATAAAATATGAATAAGCCTTTTTACTCATGAATACAGCCCCAACCCTCTCTTTATCATGCAAACAAATTAGCAAGTCTGTGTTATCTATTTTTTCCAAGATCCCCATGGAACAGAATATAACAGAAAATACTGAAATATTAAATCTTTATTCAGTATTTATATATAGGTTGGATGAGTAAATGAAATCATGGTTATATATACATGCTTCCTGTGTTAAATGTATTTCTCTGTAAATATATGCTTTTGAATTTCGAAGTTTTCCTGGATATTGTCAGTTTTCAATATCCAAACACACAGAATTTTAATTACATGGCCTTTTATAGATTTTAAGATTTGTTTATTTAAAAAATACTAGAAACACCAGGGTCTTAGAGAAGTACAGGCAGTCCTCGATTTACAACTGTTCATTTAGTGACTGATCAAGTTACAACTACATTGAAAAAAGTGTCTTATGAACATTTTTCATACTTATGACCATTATAGCATCCTCATAATCGCACAATCAAAATTCTGACACTAGGCAACTGACTCATATTTGTGACAGTTGCAATATCCCAGAGTCATTTATGACCTAACAAGCAAAGTCAATGGGGGAAAAGCCAGATTCACTTAACAACCACATCACTAATTTAACAACCACACTGATTCAACAACTGTGGCAAGAAAAGTCGTAAAATGGGGCAAAATTACAATTTTGGGCTCAATTGTGGTTGTAAGTCAAGGACTACCTGCACCTTAAAACATGAAAAAGGGAAACAAAGTCTGTCACATACTCTCTTAAGTTTTATGATGGTCCCATAACATTTCAGAGGTTCAACAACTTTAGCTTCAAGTCTTTCTACCTGTAAAAAGAGGTCATGAATCATTCTAGAATTTTTCATTGCATAAATTCCCATTACTTTCAGTGAATCTGAAATATAGAAAACAAGGCAATAGCAGAGGGGAAAAATCTTGTTCTGAAATAAATCAGCATACTCATTTAATTTAAAATACAATTATTAATTTGCTAATCTTTTACAGTCAAAGATTACATTAAAATGTAACTTAAACCCACAAAACCTTACTAGGGTATTTTTTTAATATACCGTAATGAAAAATGGGTTTTAATTCTCTGAAAATTTATTCTGGAACGAATCAAAAGGGATTACATCAGAAATTATCAAAGATTGAAAGTTCTGTTTATGAGTAAGTTACACTGCATGACAATGGTGGTGAACCTTTTACTTACCAAGTCCCGAAAAGTACACTTTGCTTATGCCATCCACACTTGCGTGTGATTCCTCCATGTGCACTGCATGTGCAACCACACAATCTGCTCAAACGTGCAGCTTTTGTACATGCAATGCATGCACGTTACGCGCAGGCACTTGCACACATGAACAATCACGTGTGTGCACAGGAGAGCTCCAAAGACCAGCTGGATTTCCTCCTGCAATCGTGCGCATGCACAACGGAGTCTCGAAGACCAGCTGGGTCTCTGCAATCGTGTGCATGCATGCGCAATCACATGTGCATGCTCAGCTGGAGGTAAGTTGGCCGACAGCTTGTGTACCCAGCAAGATGGTGCGCACCACCTGTGCCATAGTTTTGCCATCACGGCTGTATGATATTAGATTTCAATGGTTCTAATTGTAATTCATTTATTATCATGGTCATAACATGCAAACACTCAAAATTTGAGTACTGAGATAAGAAAATGCATGAATATAAATTTATACCTCTGCTTGGCGATAATCCTGAAGCTTGGAAAACTCATCTGCAAAAGTTTTCAATCCAAGCTTTAAATTTGGTGTTTCAGTAGCTGCATAAGCATGTATCTCATTTACTAAAAGGTCTGCTTTGTCTCGTAGCCTGGCAGTTTTTCGTACATATGCTGCAAATATTTGGCATAATTCACCAAAATGTTTTTCCACATTTGAAACAGCTTCCCGTATTTGCCTGGTCTGGTTATCCCTATTAAAAAAGAAGAGTTAGTAAAGACAAAGAACAGTGCCGAGAATTATAAACACATCCAGCAAACTTTCAACAGACTGGGGGAAGCAACATTTGTTAGACCTAAGTGTCCATTAAATCTGAATAGAAAATTATTTCTATTCCTATATGTATAAATCTTGAAATAATGGGAAATAAGACTGCCTACAGACTACAACTGTCCCTCTGTATGCCAGTCACTTCTGACCTGCTTCCCTCTCTTGGGATTCCCCCGCCTTAACTGTTTATAACCTGGCTATTCAGCAGACAAGGGAGCTTAAAGCTGGTCAGCAGAGTAGTATTTCTTGTGAGATTGTAGGGGGCTCTTTTTTAAAAATGAGGTTTTGCTAAAGGATTCGGTGTTTATGCAGTCCCTGGTTTGGTTTGGTTTGTTGTTTTAATCTGGACTGTGTGAGATTGCATGTTTTAACTGTTTTTATTGCTTTGTATCTGTAAGCCGCCCTAACTGGAGAGGAGTTGCTATATGTTATACCTACATGAAAGCAACTGATTTTAGGAAAAGCAACTCATTAGTCGAGCACATCATAGAGAATAAATAATACTTCTCTGCAATAAGCAAGTAGGTATAAAAGGCAAGGGGCATCACCCCCTTTGTTTATCACCTTGTTTTGCTAAGGAAAACCTAACACACCCATACGTGGCCAGTTTATTGACGTCCTGTCCCAAAGGCAAACGGCTCCTCTCGCTCCCCCTTTTAATATATGGGAGGGACACAGCAAGGCGGCTCTCAGTTCGTGCGTCAAAAATCGATCCCAACGGCTTCTGTGCCCAGGGAAGGAAGCCGGGGGAGCTCGAATAAGGGGACGCGGCCGCTTCTCTCAGCGGGCGTGGCCCAGAAGGCGACTCCCCGAGCGCGGTGCCACGCCGGCGACGGACAATGGGGCTGGGAAAGGAGCAGCGAGCGCTACTCATCCCCTTTTCGTTCAGGATCAGAGCGAAGCTGTCGAAACAGCCCCCAGCGTTTCCCGCCAAAATCCTAAAGCAGGGCTGGGGAACTACGGCTCTCTTATGATTTGTGGACTTCAACTCCCAGAATTCCTGAGTCAGGACTTGCTGGCTCAGGACTTCTGGGAGTTGAAGTCCACAAGTCAAAGAAGGGCCATACGGTCGTTCCCCATCCCTACCCTTTATAAAGCATGCGCAGGACTACCATTCCCGTATGCCCTGTTGGAGATGAGGAAGGGTGCTTTTAAGTCGACAGGCCTTTTCTTTCGGAAGCCAAACCCAAGCCCCCTCTTCTCCTTCAACGGGACGGGACGGGACGGGACGCGTCGGCCCTCGCCGTACCCGGACAATGCTTCCCTCCATTCCGGGGCGAGCACACACCCTGCGCCAAGGAGCGTGGGACCCAAGAGGGCTCCTCCTCCTCTCCTCCTCCACCTCTTGCCCCTCTGCGATCCGTTACCTGGCATCCAGTCCCCTGCCCAGCATCAACATGGCGATCGCCACCGGTTGCGGCTGCCGCTGACGGTTGGGAGAAAGTGGATGGTGTGCGCATGCGCCTCGCTTCCTCCCGTTGCCCTGGAAGCCAAGCACCGCCCACCCTGCGGCTGATGCGGTGCTGCTCTTTGCTTTTCAAAGGAATGGGCGATTGGACGCCTTCGAGTCATCCCTGTTGTTGTTGTTGTTGTTTTTCTTCTCCTTTCCACAATCTTTGGCAGAGTCGGTGATGATATTTTTTCGTTCTCCCCTTGATGAAACGTTATTTGCATGGGTTGTTTGCAACCTATCCCTGATGCACTAAATCAGCTATTCCCTAGGTGGCAGTAAAATAATAGGAAAACTTTCCTTCTCTCTGATCCATTTTTTTTTTTTGCAGCTTAGATATGGCAACCTTATATTTTGGGATTTTCCCAGGGAGACCTGACGGGAACTTTTTTTCCCTGGGAGTTCAAGAGTGTTGGCTGAATAAAGGCTGAAAAAATCTATAGTATCTCCCTCCCACTGTGGAAAAGTGGAGAAAGAAATGCCATTTATTTTCAACTTCTGCAAGTATTAGGAATGTAACAGTAACAGTTGGGTTGACTTATTAACCAGGATTGTTACTTTAACTTTAAGTACTGTAACTTTAAGGAAAGTGTGATTGGCTGCTTTAAGCAGCCATAAAATGGAGCCAGAATCACTGGTAGATGCTGGTTACTGGTTTCAGGGTGTTGTTGGTTGCTGAAGAGCCTTGTATTAACGAGCGTGGATTTTCTGTGAGTTGCTACTGTTTGCAAACTGTGTGCCAAACTGAATATTTGTTACTGGACTTTGATTATTCGATTATCCCTGAACTGAACTGTTTGATGACTGACTGACTTTACTGTATATGAATTTGGACTAATTGATGGACTTTGCAAACCTCTATTTCCACAGAAGTAAACACCTATTTTTCTACTCAGTCTCTCTGTATTCTGGTTTGTGTATTTTACCACACCACTCTCACAATACTTCGCTGGAACTATCCTTAACAGGAGGAATGGCTGCTGCCCAGTAAAACATGTGAATGAATGAATGGCAAAGGAGACCATGATAAGGGTACCCAAGGTTTTTGCTAAGTAATGTATCAATTATATGTTTTCTAGCTGAAAGCTGCAAAAGCAAACTGAGGAGATACTGTAGAGAAGTTTTGGTAGTCTTTAGTAATTCCTTGGAGATGTTATTCCTCACTCCCCACTATTACACAGTGAAAGAGAAGTGAAGTGAATGAGTGGGAGAGAATCCTATCTCTATTAGTCATGACAAAAATTGAACAATACCATTGAAAAATTAGCAAGAGAAGGAGGTGATTAGCTTCACGTTCTAACCGGGAAATCATTTTCTATTATATTATAGTACAGATAGTCTGTGACTTATGACCAATCATTTAACAACTGTTCGCAGCAGCCTTAAAACAGGTGCTTTACAACCTGTAAAATACTCCCAGCCACTGTAAAACATTGTGCTGCCTTGGCCATATACCTGCATTTTTGGCGCTTGGCAACCTATTGGTAGTCACAACCTGTTGCAAGGCGCCTTATGACCATATGATTTCCGTTTGCAAACTTCTCTGCTGTCTTTCTGAGGAAATCATCTCAGAGGGGAAGGATGCTGGATTTGAAGGGCTATTTCCCCAGCATGCTGAATGATTTTCTGTCCCGTACAGAGAGGGAAATTTTATGAAAAAAGCTGTTGGTGGCACAGTGGTTAGAATGCTCTGTTGCAAGCTAATTCTGCTGTTTGCCAGAGTTCAATCCTCACCTGCTCCCAGGTTGACTCAGCCTTCTATCCTTCCGAGGTGGGTAAAACAAAATTGTTGAGGTCAATATGCTGACTCTGTAAACCACTTAGAGAGGGATGGTAAAGCATTGTGAAGCGGTATATAAGTCTAAGTGCTATTGCGATTGCTGTGCATTGGAGGAACAGACCTCAAATCTGGCACAAATGCTAGGGAACATCAGCATTCTGAACTAATGCTTTCCCCTCTTATCCAGAAGGCTCAGAAGGGGAGGAGAAATTGGTAGTGAATGCCAATCTTTGGAGCCTTTCTAATTGTTTTGAGTCTTTTTTTTTTGGAAGGAAGGAGAAAAATCCTTCAGTGTACTGGAAGAATGGACCTCAAAACTGGCAAAAATGCTAGCAAATGTCAGCATCCCCATGATTGTTCTCTCTAGTGGGCTTGATGACCCTAACTGGGAGAGCCAGGACTGCAGTTGTTGAGTGAAGTGTCATGTGGTATCTTACTTAATGACCACTTTCCTCAATAAGCAAGTTTCTGGCCCTGATTGTGGTTGTAAGTGGAGGATTACATACAGAGGTGGAATTCAACCAGTTTGCACCTATTTGCTAGAACTGGCTGTTAACTTTCTAAGCAGTTCAGTTGGTCATTAGGGCAGAGAACCGTTTGTTAAATTATTTGAATACTACCACTAATTACATGTATTAGAAACAAGATGCAGAACTAGAAGAACATGCTGCTGTGTTTACCAGTCTCTTGGGACCCTATGGAAGCATGAATGCAAGAGTGAGGAACAAACAACTCTTGAACATACGTGGCTGGTTAAAGGTTTGAAGGAGATGTGAAATATAAATCAAACGAACATGGATGGGATAATAGTACAACATTTTGTAATGGCCAGCAGTCCTTTGTGGACCACAGAGTACAGTTTCTGAAACCATTGTAATTCTAGCTTGCTGTTAAACAGATGTTAGTCAAGGAGTACCTGTAATGGTAAAGGCACCAGGCTAAAAAGAAGGAGATTATGAGTTCTACTCCAGCTTTAGGCATGAACTCGGGTAGGTTCTCTTGGACCAGCTACTCTTGTTCATCCCTAGGAAGGAAGCAAATTATGTGATAGTACTGTTTTCCTCTGGCAACCTGCCAGACAATACACTTGAATATTTGCCTAAATTTCTGCAAAAAAAAATTTACTTGAATTTGTTTTCTCTGTTTAGTGGTAAGCAAACAGTAGGTGGCATTCACTTAGTATAATTTGAATTTTTATAGTATGGTTTTCTTGGCTACTGTTTATGACTAATTTTAATTTGTTTTATAATATTTTTATTCCTCCCAATTGCTCAGGGATAGGTGAGTGCAAAAAATTAAATATATGGAGAGAAGAAATGAACAGTATCTGGATAAGTAAAAGAAAACCTTTTCTTAACTTTGTTGAAAATAAACCCCTGGAGTTCTCCATTCTGAATCCCAAGCCCAGATGGCACATCGCTTGCCCACAGATTCCTGAAATATTAGTTTTAATTTACTGATAGTATAACCCAGTAGGCTGCAGTAAAATGTGAGGAGTGGGGGAAATGGTAGAAGTAATAGAAGTTTAGTATTAGAGGAAAGGAAATACCTTGTGTGTTAGGCAGCTGGAACCCAGAGCTTACAATAACCAGGATGTAAGAAAGAGCTCATGAGTGTAAAAATAAATGGGGAAAATTGTAAAGTAATTTGGGGAGGGCGAGACAAGGGGTTTCTTAACAGGAAAAGGGCAGCTTGCAAGAAACCTGGAATTATGTGAGGTGAGAGGAATGAACAAAGTTGTATTAGTCCCACCACAGTCAAAGGAGTCAAACTTGGGAAGGTTGGCACTTCTTATTCTGACCCAGGTTTAACAGAATCACGAAACAGGCTTTTGGTCCCACAAAAAAACCTTTTTTATTTGGTTATTGTGAATTCTTCTCATTCACATCCAGAAAAATCCCATCAGTAAACCTTTTAAGGTTTTATTGCAAAAACAGACTTTATCAGTCCTTGGATAGTTATCAGGCTGAGTTTCCAGTTGAAATACTTGGCAAGGAGTCTCTGTACAGCACAAACTCTTATAAGCAAATCTTCACAATAATGAGTGAACTAATTGACTCCTACAAACACCACTCCTCTTGTGTTCCTACTTATTTCCTATGGGAGAGGCCATTTAATGTCCACTTGTGCCTTTACTTCCGAGTTGACCCCTGTTCCTTAGTTGTTCCCTTCTCCTGACAGCTATGCGCATATGTGTATTTGAAACAGGCTCCAGCTGTTCTTCTTCTCCACTGATCTCCGACTCCAAAAGCAGCTGATAACTGTTGGATGGCCCTGGCCCCATCTCTGCCTCTGATGAAGAGCACCCATCAGAGCCTTTCCTCGACTCCAGGACTGACCCAAGGTGCTCACCAATCTCCTCACCGTCTGAGTCTGCCGTCAGCTCTGCTGGCAGCTGGTGGGCCACAACACATCTGTTCACAATCAGCATGTGACTGATCAAATTGGTCTTCTCTACTAAAAAAATGACTACAGGTAATCCTCAATTTATGACCACAATTGGGACCATTTTGCCACTGTTGTGAAGTGAATCATTGCGGTTGTTAAGTGAAATGTGGTCATTAAAGCAAATCCAACTTCCCATGTTGACTTTGCTTGTAGGAAGCTGGTTGGGAAGCAGTAGTGGAATTCATTTTTTTTACAACCGGTTCTGTGGGCGTGGCTTGGTGGGTGTGCCTGGAGGGGTGTCATGTGACTGGGTGGGCAGTTTCTGTATGCAGGGCGATAAAGATTATGCTAGAAACAACACCAAAATGGTTTTTTTTCCTGCCTTCCTTGCAGGATTAACCCTGTAAAGTGGGAAAAAACAAAAGGAGATTCTTCTAACAACTCCAAACTGCTTAGAAAATTTACTACCGGTTCTAGTGAACTTGCTAGAACCTGCTGAATTTCACCTCTGCTGAGAAGGTTGCAAATGGTGCTCACATGAGCCTGGATTCTGAAACCATCGTAAATACATGCTGGTTGCCAAGCGCCTGAATTTGGTTCATGTGACCAGTTGTAAATCACTTTTTAAAAAAAAAATGTGTTGTAACTTCAAATAGTCACTAAACAAATAGATATAAGTCAAAAATGACCTGTAGATTCCTTTGGACAAAGAATGATAGGACAGCCAGAACTAGATTGTCTATGTAAAAATAATTCAGAATGATGCTTAAATTGTATTAAACATTTTCCTATATTGAACACGTACATTTTGGTCACTATTCACATGAAGAGGAAAATGTGGAAAAAAATGTACTGGTAAATCAAAACGAACTGTCTGGGCTACATAAGTTTTTTTTTCATATTATAAAAGATATAAGAAAAGTTGAAAGGATAATAATTCATTTAGAAAGACAATGTTGAGTCTTTGTCAACATGGCTGATGTGCCCTGATTTATGGAGACATAAAATACTAAATTTGGCTAATGATCTGGGAGATTGAGGGATTGGCAACAGATTGGCCTCTGGGCAGTATAAGTAGAGAACTACCAATGTTATACAAAAACCAGGAGTGTAGTTAATCTCCAAAGCAGTGCATTGGATTACTGTATGGCATACAGTGATATGTTTCTGCAGCTTAACATGGGGCAGTAAGTGGGGATTTTCTGTGGGCAAACTTGGAAAAGAAAATCTCTTTTAGAAGACTTAATATCATAGCAACAGTCAGCAGATGGTGGTGTTTCATTACATTTCCTGGTGTCTTTCAGTTGGGCATTTACAATTGTTTTAGTGCTTGCTTTGACTGAATTTGAAGTAATACATCCAGCGTTGCTGCCAGGCTGAGGTTTTTTTGTTTTTTTTTAAGAAAAGGGGATACATGTGCTTAGTTTTGTTTCTTTGGTCCAACTTCTAAATCTCATATACAGTGCCTGTTTAAGTAATGTTGGTTATATTTATATCCAGTCATGAAACATAGCCAAACCCTCTCTGAAGGAAAAGAGCTAAAGGACTTAAAGTATACCGGTACTTGATATTACTAACATGAAAATGTACTCATCCCAGCCATAGACATAGCTGTAATCATGGATGACACTTTTTTTAAAAAAAATCTTTTTCATTTGGAAAAATAAATTATCCAGAAGAACTGATCCTAAGACAATAAGCCAGCTGGGCAACACTTTTATTTCATTGCATGATTCTACCTTGTGTAATATAACTAGTGATATAGTAAGACAAGCAAGTCTGTGGAAAGGAGTTAACACAATTCTGCTCTCTAAATTGTGCTGGCTTATCTCTTATTTTATATTATGAATAAATTCAGTCATGATGCATTTGTATTTGTACAATTTACATCTTTTTTTCCTCCTTTAATTCCAGCACTTGGAGTATAATATCATTTTTATTGCAAAAAAAAAAAAAAGCCTCAAGGGTTTTAAAGCTTCAGGAATGAGTGTGAGTTCCAGATTTGACTTGGGAAACAATGTTTTGTCAAATTTTTGGTGACTGTGTACAAGACTTCTTTTGTGCAACTGTTTTTTTGAACCAGAGCTCAAATGTGTCTACCAAGACTTGACTGCACTGAAGAAAGTATAATACAAATAATGTGTTTTATTTTTTCTGAATTTGTGATGAAAATAATTTTACTACTTGTTAAAAATGCACATAAATGTACAAAAAGGTGCACTAGCTGTAATTTTCATCTTCAAGTTGACCTATTTAGAGCAGCCGACTTAATGGTTCCAAGACTGCACAGGGAAAAACATATGTATTAGAGTTTTTCTATGTGAAAATATTTGCTATATTTCCAGCAAGAAAATCTTTGGATTTTGAACATAAGAAACTGACCGGCTCATTTCCAAAACTGAATTCTACTGTGCTACTGCTGTGTAAACAAAAGCAGACAGTCTCCCTTTGGGTGGGATGCAACCAGTTTTACTACCGGTTCAGTGTGTGCTGTGTGGCTTCTAAAATACAAGTTTTGCACTTACCACAGGCAACCTGGGTTAGTAGGAAGACAGCGGAGGCTCAGAAAACAGCTGTGCCTTGCGATTCAGCTGAGCAAAGCAAACACAAAGAAGAAAAGGGGATATAGGAGAGGATAGGAATTCAAGGTGGAGGGCGGCTACATCAAGGATCGGCTCTGAGTCTCTTTTTGTTTGCTATGGTGATGGACAGGTTGACAGATGAGGTCAGACAGGAATCCCCATGGACAATGATATTTGCAGATGA
>JAEANM010001020.1:0-28339 GCA_017656035.1 Myanophis thanlyinensis
TTATTGGCTGTAAACTGCCCCGAGTCCCTAGGGAGAGGGGGCGGTATACAAATCATGAAAATAAATAAATAAATAAACATCTTGACATGCTTTAAGTAATAACTGGTAAAGTTTTAAAAATGTATTTTTTAATCCTTTACATCCATGTTTGTTACATCCTTTTTATTTCCCTCAACTTTTCCAAGTATAGTAGTAGTTGTTTTTTATCCATCATCTGCTCTTACCATATGACTAAAGTAGGTTAGTACCTGCTTGCTGATCATTGTCTCAGCAGTTATTTTTTATTTAGTCCGGGATTGATTGGTTGGTTTTCTTGATAACTTTTTCAAACCCATAATTTGAAAGAAGGCATCTGTCTACTTTTTCTTAAATCTTTCATAAAATCTAACTTTGATAGCTATACATTTTCCCTGGAGAGGGTGGGGAAACATTGCTTTAACTATTCTGATCTTTAATATCATAAAATACAGTTAAAATTCATTATTTTGTCAAGAGTTTATCATTGTCTCCCTACCTAAAATTTATCCTCTTTTACTTATCCATCTGTATCTGCTCTTAAGTCCAAGAAAACCAAGTTATCTACAGCACTTACTTAAGGATCATCGAGTATTTTGTTCAACCACTTTTTGCTATGAAATTTTAAAAAAATGTTTAAAAATAGTTCATAATCAAAACATTAAGATAAATTATTTTTTTAAAATTTCCTTAATAACGTTCTCTATAAGTTAATTTTCACTTTTACCTGTGAAAGGTGAAAAATTGTGCCAAAATGTATGCGAAAAATGAATATTGGGTTGAGTTCCAATTTCTTAGTGTTGGACTACATGAAATAATGTAGGATGAAAAGCCCAATTTTCTGTTAAATCTAGGTCAATATGTAATAATGTGAGGTCTGTATTTGTAAGATTATCACACAAGACATATACACATATCACACAAGACATACAAATCAGTTTAAGTTTAGAATGTGTTATAGAGTTGGGGAATCATAAGAAACCTTTTTATGAGAATAATTTTTATTGAAATTTAAAAACAAGGGTCAAAAACTAATACAGAGCAACAAATATAAAAAAGGAAAAAACCAAAAAGATGGAAAAGGAAAAAAATTAAAAAAAGGAAAGTAAAAATATATACAAAGAAATTGCTTTCCCTTTCATTTAGATAAGTACAAATAATTTCAGTAACTTATCACCATCTTTGACATCTATAGATTACTAAAGGAACAGTTTTTGAACCAAGGTACCTCAAATGGGCCAACTTACAGAATGTAAAGACCAGTATTTTCCAAGAGAATGAAATTTGGCGATGTTTCAGTGCTGTTGCTGCAGTCAACAATGTGGTTTTCATTTTCAGTGTTTTGGTGAGTTTCCTAGCCTGTCTGGGAATCCCTCACTCACTCCCCCACCCGGTACAAGTTTCCCATAAGCAAAGGAAGTAAGGAAGTAAGGAAGATGAAATTTATGTGATGAAACTTGTCCTCCTAAAAGTTCTGAATATCCAAAAGTCTATAAGTCATTTCCAGAAGTTATTAAGAGTGCAAGTGGAAAAACCCAGTTCACCTCATATTACCTAATACCTTATCAATTAATGAAGTGTCAAGTGTACAAGAAAACATAGATTATAACTTATCTTCCAGCTAATAACATTCTAAGGGGCTAGAGTTCATATAACTTTTTCAGCTAAAATGTTGTGGTTATTATTATTTCAAAAAGTAAAGCTCATAACATAGTTATTTTACCTTTCATCTTATCAGGAAAATGTATTTGCTTTCTGTATTACCAAACTTTAATAACTGTTATCTTACCCACGATTGAATCTGTTGTAATGATTTTTAAATGGATAGCAGTGTTAATGTGTTTCAGCGAAAGAAAGTAGTTTATTATGGCTTAAGGTTTAGTGCGTTGCAGATTAATAAATCATATGCATGGGTTGCTTTGCTGAATTAAAATTGTATACATAATTGTGGGGCAGGTGTATATAACATTAATACAGATTGCAAGAAGCAGCATGCAGAAGTCACAAATCATGAAACAGTTATTGATATCCAACTTTGTATAAGCTAATTAAAAGACGTAAGATGTTAAATAAGTAAACAAAAAACAAGTTTATCTAAATTAACTAAATTTATCTAAATTTACTAAATTTACTGACTTCAACTTCCAGCTAGCTATGCTGGTTGGGGAATTCTGAAAGTCGAAGTCCCCACAACCGACAATTGTCAAGGTTGAGAAAGATTTCTTTAGAGAATGCAAAATGGCTGACATAGCTACGTACTTGCTGCCTTATCCAAAATTTGAAAAAATCCCTTAAATGGGAAAAAAAACCCCTATTCTTGTGGCCCTATCACTAGGGGAATTCTAGTTCCTGGAAACTTTTTTCTCCTTTTTTTTCCTATAATATTAAGTAAAATGACAATCCAGTTGCAAATGTAAAACACATTTTCAGGAAGCCGTTTACATTTACATTCAGCCCTGTTGTGGAAAAATTGAAAATGAACAACTATTGTAGATCAGAGGTGTTAGATAATTTAATTTAAGATTATAAACAGTATTTTACTGTGCAGAAATCACAACTTCGCTGAATATTACATTAGAGCAGAAAAGGTATTTAATGATAGAGTTAGGCATAAGCTGTGCTCTTCCCCTCTCCCCCCCCCCCCAGTAAAACAAATTTTAAATGGTGAGAAGGAGTGTGAAGTGAAACACTGAAGTTCTTAGTCAAACCTGATTTTACAGCCCTGGGACAAAAAAGTAATATAAACTATGGAGTTCATAGAGTTCATTCTGACATTTCATCAAGGCAAGGTTTTGAGACAGACTTCTTGACTCCCATTGAGTAAACAAGCAAAAAACTTTTGCAAAACATTTCTTTGTGATTTTTGAAGCAGTTTAACCATCACATATTATTCTTATAATGTTTAGAGGAACAAACAACTGAAGTTTGGCTATTACTACTACCCACCTCCTCTGACTAGAAAGGGAAATATGCATTCAAATAGTAACAAAATAGCATTCTTCTCTAATAAATAAGATTGCATATTCAGACTTGCTAGATTGATGTTAGTCCTAGAAGGCAGATGAGATTAAGAAACCAATGCTGTGAGGTCAGCATTACTTTTATTGTAATAGCTGTAGTAATAGACTCTTGTAAGTCTGAATGTGGTTTCTCTTCCCTCCCTTTATCTTTGTGAACTAGGGATCTTTGTGAACTAGGGAGGGGACTTGTCAGAGATCTTTTCTCATGTTACTTTCTGACCTTGTTCCAGCCTCTTTTAGCTGACTGTTGCCTTGGCAGCAGTTCTTCCCCCTGTCCTTCAAAGCAATTTCCTTTTTGGGCCAGTCACTGTCTTCTAGTTCTTAGGAAGAAGGCAGTAGTAAGGGGCTTCCAAAAATGCTGCCAAGAAAATTGCATGGACATCATGACTCAAAGACTAATTCAAAGATATTCTCTCCTCTCCCTCCCACCCAAAAGGGAAATAAGTGAATGAATGAAAAAATAGAGTGTGATTAATTTCTTAACCATCCCTGAGAAGATATTTGATAGAAACCTGATTACTACTTCTCATGCCCTTTTAGTGATCAACATTTGGGAAAAGCAGTGTTTATTTTATGTTGGACAGGAGGTGTGGAGACCAGCTTTTTGTAAATTAGCAAAACTCATAGAAAAACATGAATGTTGTAAGAAAGGTTTGCTCCCTGTTCTTTATTTATTAAACATATTTCTGGGCTACTGCAATTAAAGCAGATTTTCTGTAGCTTAGTTGGTTTCATTTTATCCTTACAACCGTTTTGGCAGGGATATTAAAACTGTACTGAATCTGTTTTTCTCCCATAGTTTGGTATGGCTTTTTATTAAAAAAATGTTCTATAATGGAACTTCTTTAACAATCACCCATTCTTAGCTGGGAAAGAAACTCTGCTTGAGAATTTGAAAGGAACAATGAATAGCTTTCCTGACTGATTGATTTAGCACCTACGCATAAGAAAGTAAGAGATGGACTTTGCTGTAGGTTTAAAAGCTCTCTTTTTACAACCTTATAATACTTTAATTTGTAGTAGAGTCAGGATGACAGGATGAAGCTGAGCATTTATGTATGTTTAATAATTAATAATAATTATTTAAGATTCTTATTTATAATTTTATTAAATATTTAAGCAAGAAGATGAAAACTAACACTAATAGAAAATAAGAAAGAAAAAAGAAATCTGAGAAAAAGCAAAAGATGTAAGAAAAAAGTTATGGAAAAATAGAAAGGAAAGAAAAAATATGTACAGCTTCCAATATTTTTCACAGGAGTTATAAGTACAACTATATTTTAACCCCTCTCTCTAAAGTTGCTTCATAGTACTCTTCTTTTTATAATCCAGTTTGTCTAATCATCAAAATCCTACGGGTTTGGGGTTCTTTGAAACAGATGATACCGTAGTACATTTTTCAAGTGTGCAAAGGGCCACTGCTTTTCTTTATGGAGCTACTTTAATTTCAGTTACTGGTGTGAAGTAATGCTAAAACACAGGAAAATGAGGCACTCAGTCTCAGCTTCTCCACTCGAAGTGTTGAAGTGGACAGTTTCACTCTGACAGAAATGTCTTCTATAACTGCACAGAAGACCCTTAAAAGCCAGTAAAGCAGTTTGGTTGGCCTCTCTGCAGTGCCTAGAAACAAGACTTGGCTTTTTAGATATATATTAGGGAGACACTTTGCTGAAATAAAAACAAAATGCCACTTTGAGGTTTTCACTGTCCAATTACATATAGCCTGACCTAAAGTAGTTTTGGCACTTCCAGTTACTGTAGTAGTATTTTCTTGAAGCCATAGAAATCAGGGGGAAAAAAAGGCTGGTTGGAAAGATTTCATTTAGTCATCTTATCAACCTTTACTTTCACCCTTATCCTCCACATCTGCTATATGCCTGCAGGGCAGAAACAGTGTCTTTAAGCTCTCCCTTGTTCACTGCTCTGTTAGTATTAATTGGCAGTAATAATCCAAGCCACTATCTCTGCCTTGGCAGTTTAAAGAAGAGAGAAAACAGTTTCTCTCACTTTTGGAAATTGAATGTTGTTTAATATTTGTCACAATATATAATTGTCGTAAGTCACCTTTTTGATTTGTATAATGTGTCACATTTCTAGCAGATTTCCCCCCCTCTTTGTTCTGTAATGTAATAATTTGTGAGAGAATGACTGTGTATTTTCTGGGTGCAAGTGAACTTATTAAGTGAATATTGTACAAACGAGCATCTTCATGAAAGTGAAGCTGAGCAATAGCACAGCTTTCTAGCAGCAGATTTAGATTTCAAAGCATCTGCCCTCTGACCTTGATCGTGTGTAGACCAACTATGCACAGTGTTGAGAGTTTTTGAATGTCTGCTGCCTTGCTGTGGTTATTAGGGGATTTCATTATTTGTCTAGTAGTTTCTAGCAGCTATATCCTCTCCACTGCCTAAATTCTGTATCTGAAAGTGTTTTAAACAAGAGGCTAAGATGGAAAGAAACCTTTTGAAGTTGAAAGTGGAACTGCATGAAGATGAACTGTTCATCTGTGAAAGAAGTCAAGTGTGAAAGAATAGTATAGTTTCATTAATTGAATCTGATAGTCTGAATAAGACACTGTAGGGAGGTAGAGACAAAGAAATGTAAAGGTCAGAATTGATCATATGATCTGAAAACAAGCATTGGAAATGCCTGAAAAGAACTGAGTGGAATTGCTTTAGTTTATGTTTTTCTCTTGACAGCCCTTTCATGTTAAAAAAACCTCTAGAAAGATAATAAATGGATGTGGTAAATCTGATTCTTTTCCTCTCTTTTATTTAACTCTTCTTTAGTTTCAACTCTTTTAAGATGAAAGAGAGACAGTCCTTTATTACATGCAATACATCATTAGAAACACCATTCTAAGTATTCCTCATTTGACAAATCTTGTGCACATTTTTTTCGAAAGTACTAGTTTAAAATATTCAGAATATTCTTGTGTTTGTTTTTTAATACTTGAATAAACAACATGATTTGTAGGTTTTTAAATTATAGATACGAATTACTCAAAACAGAAGTAATAAAGTGTCTTTTGGATATCAAGTTTTACTTTGATGATCAGTTTCTATACTTAGGGACTTGCATAATCCAGTTTGGGTCCATCATTATTAGTATGATTGAGAGTACCTAATATGAACCCTTCTGTCTTAATTGATAATATTTCAATCAAGAACTTCTTAAAAGTCAATTGGAATTGATGACATGTTATTATTCCTGAAGGGCCAAGTAGGAAATATCAAATAACAAAACATTTGGATTTATAAGAGCTATGTAGACTGGGTTTTTTTTACATGGACTACAATTTAAAAACAAAACAAAAGTGCTCCTCTAGGCCAATCTGTTTTTATATTTATAGAATAAAAATACATATGTACATTTAATAATTAAGAGATACCATAATCTTACACATGCAGTCTTGTTTAAATAAACCCAGATTAAATAAAGTCAATTTTATTTCAGTATTAGCAACTAGCAAATACACATCACAACCTCCTTTTTTCTGTCTATTGGTATGAAAATCTGAGGGGGAAAAAATCTCAAGAAAGTTATAACTACAGTTGTTTAGCCACTAATGTTACAGGAAAGTAATGCTGCTTTTAGAGAAATATTCCGTTCAGATCAACAATGTTGAATATAGCTGTGCACTGTGAAGAAGACTATACAAAAATAATAAAAGATTGTCTTATACAGGTAGTCTTTGGTGAACAAACATAATTGGGAAAACTCTCACTAAGTGACAGGGTTGTAAAACAAAGCTTCATGTATATGTGTTAACTTCCAAGAGAGGTTTCAGCAGTTCAGTTCATTAGGTAAATCCTGCACGGTTGTTAGGTATGATATTCATATGATCAGGGTGGATAAAAATTGATCTAAAAAAAATTGGATCTTTTAATTTAAATTGGATTTTTTTGATTTTTATCAATAGTAATAATTTCAGTAACATGCTTTTGGAAAAAGAATATCTTAAGATAGTTTTCTATTTAAGATACATTAATAATTTAGTTTATTCAACATGAAATGGAGTTTAGTTATGTAGCATGAGGCTGTATATTCTCAATATTAGGACTGTCAGTCAACAGCAGGTCAAAGGAGGAGTTGCTGTGGGACAGAAATGACAGTTGCTTTTTAAAAATTATGATTTAGATAATATTAAATCAAGCCTTTTTACTAGTGATTTAAATCATAATTTAAATTGTGATCTAAATCAACTTGATTTAAATCAAATCCACCCTGTATATTATTATATTTTGCATTGTCTTAATAGCTTTCTAATTCCTGCAGTGAAGGTCACAAAAGGCAATCACTTGACTGGGACCCTGCAACTGTTGCAATTGCAGATTATGAACCAATTCTAAGATTTTTCAATTTACCTCCAATTATTCTCCATTGTGCTTGGAAAGAGAATCCAGGAATGGGTTAACCTCGTCTGTTGCTCCTTTAGACTGAGTCTGTCAAAATTGGGAGGAAACGGCTCCCTTGCTGCGTCCCCAGCTTTGACTCAGTCTTGCTCAAGAGAATAATGTTTTTTGCCATCTCCTGAGACTTGAGCTTCAAACAAGATTGCTTATTCTTGGTTTCTTTCAAAAGAGAAAGTAGAATTTTCCCTTTAAAGGACAAACAGTTGCTGTAGTGGCTAAGGGCTGATATCTTTGCACAGGCAGTGGCTGCAGCCAATCTTAAAAAGACAAAGACAGTTTCTTTCTGTAAAACCAACAAATAGAACTGCTTCTCTTTTCACTCAGCTGCCATAGTGGTCAGGGGCTGACAGTTCTGCTCAGGCAGTTGCTGCAGCCAAATTCAAAAACAGGCAGCAGTTAAATTAAACTGGCAAGCCTTTGAAGCGGGGACTGCTAGAGCGCTACAGGACACTCTGTGGCTCCTTCCTCAAGCTATTGAGAAAAAGCCCTGGAAGATGATGTCGGAGGAGCGCACAGTCTGCCGTGACCTACTGACAGCCGGCTGAGCCTTAGGGTGCAGAGAGCACACTAAAAATGGCAGTGGCCATTTAAACGGCCAAATAGCAGCAGCTATTTTAAATGGCCTGACAATGCATGAAAAAGACCATGGCTGCCATTTTAAATGGCCAAAACTGAACAGCAGCATCCATTTTAAAGAAGCTGACAGCATTGCCTTCCCGTGGAGGCTGAGCCACCTGGGGAGACTACTAGTGGTGGAAATAGTGCCGCTAGAAACTGCAGTGATTCCCCCACCACCTCCTCTTACTCTGCAAAGCAGCTGCTTGTGCAAACCAAGGTGGATTAATTTAAGGGCAAGCCTCTTCAGATTGAAGAGCGACAGTCATCTTGGACCCAATGCCTTCACTTGGGAAGCTCTGCCCAGTGTTTAAACACCAACAGCACCGTCCCATCTGACAGACTGAACAGAGGCTTCTATTAAATACAGAGCCAGACTGGCCCTCCCAGAAATGGATGCCACAGCAGAATCTGTGGACGCCAGTGCAGCGATGTCTCCTCAGACCCATCTCACCAGAAAGCTCTCTTACAAGAGAAAATTGGTGGCCAAAAGGGCAGCAGCCAAATTGAAGGCCAGGGCAGTGGGCTCAATGAGGCCCAGTAAGGCTGATGAGAAGGATGCTAATTGCAGGCAGAGAGTCCTAGAAAAAGTGGCTAAGACGTTGAGGGATAAAAAACCATCTCTCATCAAGGCCACTCCCTCCCACCCAAGCCTGCCAGACCAGCTCATACATCCTGTTTACTAGGGTGTCTTTGTTTCACAGACCTGCTCAGATGGTCCAAGGGAGCCTGTAATCCCTGCTCAGCCTCAGGTCAAGACCAAGCTTGGGGGTTTCTTCCCAACCAGGCACTAGCAGAGAAGCATGCAGATGCGGCTGTTTACAGGGCAGAAACATCCCAGGAGCCACATTCATGCCCACAGCAACAGGGCTTCAGTCTAAGGCACCCCAAGAGACCCTATTGGCCCAGATGAGACTTCTTATTTCAGAAGCCATCTCCCAGGGCATTGCTGCTGGCCTGCAAAAACGCAGGCCTTTGTCACCAAGGGGGCTTATGGATACAGTGCATGAGGGATTCCTCTTTGTATAACTAGGACAGGATGAGTCGCCTGAATTCCAAGAGCCCCATTCTCCCCTGGTTCATCAACCCAGAGTTTAGATCACTATTCTGGGAGTGATGAGTGGTTGTTCTCTGGGGACAAAGAGCCAACACATGAGCCTTCGGCGCTCATGGGTGTCATCCGTCCAGCCTTGTATAAAACACTCCTGAACAAAGCAAAGGCCACTACACAAATGGGAGGGGGGTCCCAGTGACGATGACCTCGGGATCGGTCTTAGGATCCTCAGATGCCATGAACCTTCTTTTTTCAGAACCCGTTATAAAAATGGAGGAGGTGCCAGTGCCTCAGCTGTTTCTGGACATGGTCCAGAGACAGTGGTCAAAACCTACAGCATGTCTGCATAGTTCAGAAAGGAAACGGTACAATATGGCATTGGAACTGAGCAATATCCTGGAGCCTCCTGTAGTGGATGTTCCAAATGCAGCCCTCACATCCTTCAGTCTCACTCTAACTGACACAGAGGATATGTTAAAAGTAGAAGATAGGAAGACAGAACAGGTTCTGCGCAAGAGCCATTACATGGCTTCCTGGGCCATTAAGGCAGCCACCACTACCTCATTTTTTAACAGGGCTTCCTTATTGTGGCTCCACCAATTGCAGAAGAGACTCCCAGCGGAGGACATCTGGGTGCATCAAGATTTAAATAAGTTAATTATAGTTGGAGAGTTCTCTGCGTATGTGACCTTGAATGCCACAGAGTACACATCCAGGGCCATAGCTTTCACAGTAGCCGCCTGCAGACTGTTGTGGCTCTGCCACTGGTGGGCAGATGTAAAACAGAAATGGCATCTAGCTTCAGCCCCTTTCAGAGGGGAGAAACTGTTTGGGGAAGGGTTGGACCCTGTCCTCATTGAGACGAAGGACAGGAGGAAGGTTATGCCTTCTATGGCCAAGATATCGGACCGTCGACCCTTCACATATTATAGGATGCCCTTCGTTCAGGGCACTGGAGCCCCCCCTTCCATGTTTGACCAGAGACCATTTGCTCCCTATTCCAGTTTTCCAAAAGATTATTAAACTATATTACCTTTTTCCAAGTGTATGTAATATATTAGTTATTCAAAAGTATATATTTTCTAGTTAAAACAGGCTTTAAGGAACCTTGCTATTTGAAACCAAGTGACCAAATACTAAAACATTTTAGAGGACAATTAGACCACCTTATGAATCATCTTCATTCGTTGCTCTTTGCTTGATCTTTACTTCCTATTCCACAACTTTCTTGATGAGAAAGAGTACTAAGACTTGGAAAATAGCGCAGTCAAAATCAGCCTGTTTTTTTGGGCAGCGAGAAAATGGAAAGTTATGTCCCCTTTTGTGAAATCATTGTTCAGTATCGCACAATACTGCTCATTGTAATTTATAAGCAGCTTGCAGCTGCTGCACTATATACCAGTATAAAATCTAATCAACCTTATTTTTTCTCCATTGCCCAACCGTTTGGAAATTGTATGTGCTATACGAGTTTCACAGTACTTTTGATACCCCTTCCCTTTTTTCATTTTTCTGAAGAAATGCAGGAATTGGTATTTTAAAATATAGTATATGATTACATGCACAATTATTTTTTTCTGTAGTCATTCAGAGTTTAGACGTAACATAGGACCTTGGTAAACCAACAGTGTTCTAGAACCGATGTGTAAAATAATTTAGTCTGACTGATTTTGTTCTATATTCAAAGTCAGAACCTAACCTTGCAGTTAAATACAGGGCAAGGACCTACCAGACCTGATTTCAAATCCTCATTGAGTAATGAGGTTCATTGAGTGACTCTGAGCTAGTCTCTCTTTTGCATTCTAATGAGCAGGCTTTTTGTGAAGGATAAACAATTACTCTGTCTTCAGCTGCATGAAAGAAAGAATTGGATAAAAAATGTAATAAAACACATTTCATTTTCCATTTGTGATAGGATTTCTGCAGTATACTGGTAATCATTGATTCCTTTGCTGCTCTATCCAAATGCCCATTACTATAAATTGAAAGATGCTACTATCTGTAACAATATTTGTTCAACTCACTAGTACTTTTTCAAATGTTCTACTCTTAAAATGTTCCTGAACATGGATGTATTTAAATGTGTAGTCACAGCATGGTGCAATATTGCACAGGTTTTTCATATTTCTGAAAGCTCCATGTTGCAGCTAAGTACAGAAATCATTTTTTCTTTAAATCATTGATTGCTATCTTAAATGTTGACCTGTTCAAAGTCTACGTTTATTCTTTTAATACTGTACAATAAATTGAAAATAACTAACTTCATAATTGATAATGTTAATGCTTCTGTTATCATACTCTAGAATACTCATGTTCTGTAAATTTCAGACTTTTAAGACTTTTGAAAATCTTCCAACTTCATCTGCCTCATTTAATAAATCAAGAATTTTTTAAAAAATTGTTCGGGTTTCAAATACCATAGTCAGAAGGAAAAAAGAACGGGCAAGTCTCTACAGATCTTAATTGCTATGACACAAAATCTCTTTTTCCTGCTATCAAGTTGGAAGATGTCTTATGCTGAGCCAAGGCTACTGTTCATGAAAACCGGCTTTTGCTATATTTTTGAAGAAAAGAGATTTCTTTAGTCTTATTACATGAAAGCATAGAGGAATTTGTCTGTGAGAGAGATTAATGAAAGTTGCTAATTAGGCACAAGAAAAGTTGTGGATCTCTTGAGCATAATCTTCCTTTTCCCATGCAAGTAGAGTTAGAATGCAATAGATGCATACTTAACTATGTGGAGAGTAATTGATCTAAATACTTTTTTTTTGTCCTAAAGGCAATTTGGAGCAGGTTAGTAGTGGATGGCAATATTCCTTCCGTGTTCTGTGACACCCCTCCCCTGCCCTATAACGCTACTTCCATTTATCATTCTCCGTTGATTTGTCCAAATTATTACCACCCTTCTAGTCGCCTGGATAGTACTCCTACCTTAGGGAAATAACACTGAGATAAGCAGTTGATTTTCACCCTTGATATAAAATCCATTAAAGTGAAAAAGAAATACTTTATAATAGATGTAAGTTATGTTGGTTCATGTACTTGTGCTGAGAAAATTTAATGTGACTCAGTTGTTTTACTCAAGATAGCTATAGTTTTTTTTTCTGTGACCTGGGACTTTATGATATACCCATAATTGTAGCTGCTTTGTGCCCAAGTTCTTTATGCATTTTTGTGCTAGATATGGCATTGTAGAAGGAATTCAAGGGTTATGTTGATGGTTAATAGGCTGTAGACGAAACCTCTGAAAGTGGTCTTATCTCTGTTTGGCAAATAAATACTATTAAAATAAAGTAATTGATTTCTAAACGAGAAATCTTTATCTTGTTTAATCTTGTAGAAATTACCCAATCTATATGTTCCCCAAAGTCTTCTAATACATTGTTTAGCTAACAGTACAGGTAGTCCTCGATTTATGACCACAATTTAGTCCAAAATTTCTGATGCTAAATGAGACAGTTGCTAAGTGAGCATTGCCTCATTTTATGACCTTTCCTTGCCAAGTGAATCACTGCAGTTGTTAAGTTTAGTAACTCGGTTGTGAAATCTGGCTTCCTCTTTGACTTCGCTTGTCAGAAGGTTGCAAAAGGTGATTGATTGCATGATCCTGGGACACTGCAACCTGTCATAAATATGAATCAGTTGCCAAGTGTCTAAATTTTGATCACATGACCATGGTGATGCTGCAATGGTCCTAAGTGTGAAAAACAATTATAAGTCACTTTTTCAGTGCCATTGTAATTTTGAACAGTCACTAAACAAACTGTTGTAAGTTGAACTAACAGTATTTTAGTAATTTTCCTACTGGGAATTGCATTCAAATATTCTTTAACCTTTTAGCAAAATCTTGCCAAATAATTACAATAATTTCCCTTCCCCCCACATTCTTGTTATTAACTTCAAGATTTTTTCTCAAGAGAAAGCATCGGTCTTGCCCCGTGGGTGCATCATTTTGACACAACGGAGCATTAGTTTCTAATACATCCCATATGACAAATAGATATGGCAAGAGCCATTGGAGAAAAGTTGTGGAAGTCTATGTCTTGAATTCATTATAGACTGAATGACAAACTGTGGTGGGAAAATAAGCAATGAATAACATGCCCTAACTAGTAGTATACTAGAGAGACAAAGACTCTTGCTATTTCCAGTCTAGACTACAAACTATTTCATCTTGTTCCTACAACATCAGTAAGTGGAAACCGGCCCTGCTGCTTTTTGCAGCTCTTTAATAGAGTTCATTCTACTGGTTTGACCATTTCTTAGGACAGACGATAACTTGCTCTTTCTTTATTATTAATGCATTTGGATGACTTATTTTGTTTTATTAATATTTATGTATAAATTAAGAACTGTCTTGATATTTTTTATTGATAGCTGTAAATCAAAATTACCATATTTTTCGCACTATAAGATGCACCGGACCATAAGATATATCTAGCTTTAGAGGAAGAAAACAAGGGGAAGATTTTTTTTTTGCCTCAGCCCGTCCCGTTTTTGGCCTTAACCTTAACCCTTGCTTTACAACAGAAATTTTGGGTTCAATTGTGATGATAAGTTGAGGACTGCCTGTAATGAACTTTTGAATTATATTCACATTAAGCTGAATCTGTGGAAGTGAATACCTGCTGAAACTTGTTTTTGTTAGATTGAAATCTTCACAGTTGAATTTCATCCAATTTTTTCTGCCTGTCTACAGTTGTAAATAAAGTATTAAAATATTTTAAAGTTTAAAAAGTGCCTTAAGTATAAAGAGCAGATAATTTGGGGAACTTCTAATATTGTTCTAATGTTGTTGAACTACAGCCTTATACTACCATCACAATTGGCCTAGTTGTCTGAGGCTGTGGAAAATTGGGACATAGGTGCCCATTTCAGCATTGTACAGATAATTGCTAAGCAACGTGATCATCAAGTACAGTTGTCACATGACTGCATTAGTTAATGAAGGCAGTTCTAGTAATCCGGAATTCCATTGTAACCACAAGACTGCATGGATCATTAAGTGAGGACTTTCCTTGACTGTAATGTGGGAAGAGGTGGAAGATGTAGGCAAGCAAGGCCAGCATGTAATATGCTAGGGTGCTGGTGAGGTGCCAGCACAGATGGGGTGCCATAGGTGGGCACTAGGGAGTGCAGATGGGTGCCTTTGTGGATGGGGGTGTTTTGCTGCTGCTTGACTGGGGCCATGGGTCTCATGTACTGCGAACCACTGCCAACCAGGGAGATCCTCTCATTTCTGTGGTATCTTCTCATGATTAGCTAGTATGGCTATCAGTGATTCTTACCAATTACCTAGTCAAGATGGCCTGTGAAGAAGCTTGTGCAGAGGTATCCTGCACAGAATAGACAATGCAGTAGTTACAGAATGCATATATCAGCATGGTACTGTTGTTTTAAATTTTATTTATTTTTGCTTGCAAAAATATTAAATCATTCTATGTTGAGAATCATACATCCATATATTATATTAAGCAGGTTTGCATCATGTAATCTATTTGTATTGGTAAAGTAGTGTCTGGAGTGCCACCAGGCCTCCGCCAAATTAAATTAAAATTTAAAAATAATGGACAACCCAATGTGAGGAAGTGAAGTTGGAGAGTTTGTCTGCTTCTTTTTCTTTTTTCTTTTTTTAAACTATCCACAGTCATGTAGAAATTCTTCCCATCCCTACTTCCCTTGTACAGTTCACACATTCACATACAACTTTACTCAGCGTTGCAGCTGCCTGTGATAATTGAGCCACACCCTGCGTGCTGACATCCAGAAGCAGCCTCATCCCACCCAGGCTCTTAGTTTAGAAAAGCAAACATTAAGACAGAGTGGAAAATAGGTGTGTATAGGAAGAAAGATGATAAACAAATGGCATACAGATGGGTGACACCTGGAGATTGGCAGCTATTCCAAACAAGCAAGAGATCTGTCAGTCAATTGCCAGGACCACAAGTTATGGTGAGCAGCATATCTGGGTGAGAGTACTGTCTGGAGTACTTAGAGCTTTGCCTGGAGGTTGATAACAACCAGAAAAGGAAACACAACTGAAAAGCACTTCATACCAACCAGTGTAAAAACTTTTGGAAAAAGGCATAGGTTGTACTCTATGCTGCTTTATAGTCTTTGAGACTTTTGTTTGACTCAAGTATAAAAGACTTGAATTGTTAAAGATACTTTTATGTGGAAACATCACCTTGCAAAGTCTAGAAGGGTGGCCTTGTCCCAGAACAATAGCCTATTGTTGAGAAAGGTGTGTTTTCAATTAAACACTATGTACAGATTTCTGGGTGGATTTGATTTAACTCAAGTCGATTTAAATCATGATTTAAATCACTAGTAAAAAGGCTTGATTTACATCAACTTGATTTAAATTACCATTTTTAAAGAGCAACTGTCATCTCTGACCCGCTGTTGACTCACCAACAATCCCAATATTGCAGAATATACAGTCTCATGCTGTATCACTAAGCTCCATTTCATGCTGAATAAAACTAAATTATTAATGTATCTTAAATAGAAAACTATCTTCAGATAGATTTTTACTCCAAAAGCATTTTATTAAAATAAATTTGATAAAAATAAAAAAATATTTTGACAAAAATTAAAAAATTGAATTAAATAAAAAAAATTGATTTCTTTGATTTAAAAAAAAATCATTGATTTTTATCCAACCTGACAGATTTAGTATATTGTAATGTGTCCAATCCTTGGAAAGCGAAAAACCTTCATACCCGGGTCATACAATACTGCCATATTTTTTTTTGAGATTTCAGTACTGTTACATTCTCTTTAGTATATTGACATTTATGAAAAGTTGGCTTTATTTAGGAAGGATACAGCTGTTATTCATTATCTAATGAGTCTCACAATATCATCCAATATCTAAAGAGTCTCACAGTAGATCTGCATCCTGTTTGTAAAAGTAAGCAGAAGTGCCGATCAGTTTTATTATATAACACTTATGACATATAATCAATTAATGTGCACAATTTAATAATTTTGTATCATTCTAAATTGTACTAAGCTTTTTTATTTTGATTTTTTTATTTTGGCACATATGAGGCACGATCATTAAATTCCAAGACTGTACTCGTTGTGGGGTAATGGATCATGTGATTGCCATGTACATGCAGCAGTGACACATAACGACCTTGAGAAGCCACACAAAGTTACAAAGCGCTATCTTCATTGAGTCCTGTGTTACAGATGTTTTAGTTAGCACATGCATCCATGCATTTGTAAAATCGTGGAACCAATTTCTACAAAACCTATAGAAGTTGAAGCAAGCTTATGGGAATGAAGCAATGAGTCTCAGAGCTCTTGCAACATGCCAGTTTTATGCCATAACCAGAAGGTTGTCGTTCTCCATCCCCTGTATTCATCAGATTTGGCCCCCTGCAACTTCTTTCTGTTTCCAAAGATGAAATTAAAGCTTGAAGGGTTGCCGTTTTGGCACAGTGGAGGATATCCAATGCGAATAGCAGAAGGTGCTTGATGGACGTTGGATAGCAGAAGGTGCTTGATAGGCTTAAAGAATGGCTTCCAGGAGGCATTCCGAAAATGGAAGAGGCACTGGGATCGGGGACTACTTTGAAGGGGATGGCAGCCAAATTTAAATCAGGTAATTTTATTTCAATTTATGGGAATAGTCTCAGAATTTAATGATTGCACTCATATATCAGCCTCTCTCTTTAACTTGACTCTTAAGAAAATAAATTGCCAAACTGATCCATCCTCCTATAAAAGCACCATGGTGACTGTAACCTTATGAGCTTTTCATGCTTATAGCCTGTTGTGTATTGGCAAGACTGCCCTAAGCAACTTAGCTACTTTAGCTTTTCCTGCTCCTTCATTCTGTATCGGGGAAGGAAAATATTGCATACTTTTCTCTCTCCCAGGCATCAGACCTAATTAGCTGGTTGCTACTGGTGACCAGGGTACTGCAGTGTTCCATCCCTGAAGATGGGCTAGGATTAATGGGCTCTTCGCAGGCAAATGGTATTTCTATCAGAATTGGGGAATGTGGGGGTTGAAGGCACCTTTGAGAT
Source organism: Myanophis thanlyinensis (assembly GCA_017656035.1). Taxonomy (NCBI): domain Eukaryota; kingdom Metazoa; phylum Chordata; class Lepidosauria; order Squamata; family Homalopsidae; genus Myanophis; species Myanophis thanlyinensis. The sequence continues at coordinate 17,162 of JAEANM010001020.1, forward strand.
TCTGAATCTTTATTTGATTTTATAAAGCCTTTGTGCTGTCATATATGCCACAATATCTAAAATCCATCCTGAGATAAGGGTTCAACAGAATACTACAGCTTTTGTACTTGAAGCCATTTGAAAAAGTTTTCAGCAAATCACATTATATACATCTATCTCCAATTTCAATCTAATATGAGTTGGTCTTACTTAGCTCCTGTTCATTGCTGAGCTGTTTGCAAAAGTATTATTTACACAGACATCAAGATGTACCCTGTGACTTTAAGAAATCTTCCAATAAATAATGGTCATAGATACAAAGATGTGGTAATATTTTTATAGTTTTTAAGGGCTGCTTTAAATACACTACTTTTGTTTTTTAACATATTCAATTATAGTTGAGACAATTTAGCATTAATTGTTCAGCAATGTGGCGCAAGATGTAAAATGCATTAATGAGATCATGTATGCTAATCTTGATCCATTATTTTTATACAATATTGTAATCACAACTCCAAGGAGCAGATACTTTTGTTAGAAAAATTACAAAATTTTTGCATAATTTCCAATTCTAATTACTGTTCAAAGGCCAATAAATTATTGCTATTTTTGTAAATAATTTGTGGATGTAAGAATTCTACATTTCTCTGGTCTTCTGATTCAAGATGTGGAAGTCTCTACAGTTCTTATAGAAACTTCTTCTGGTGTTATCATATTTTTACTGGTGTTATTCTAAATTTGTGATGTGCTTTGATCAATAACTTTTAGTTGTATACTTACATAAAGAACAGTACATCAATAGGCACTAAAGCAGAAGGATTATTTTAGTAGATGTTAACTTTCTGCAACAAATGGAAAAATAACAATAATTATTTGATTTTTGCCCTGCTGTTTTAAAATATAACTGTAAGGCGGCAAATGTACCTAATATTTCTGCTTTGTATTTCCTCTGCAGCAACAACCCTGTGGGTTGGGGTGGGGTAGGTTGAGAGAGGGGGAGAGACTGGTTCAGAGTTATCCAACTGGGTTTCATGCCTAAGGGAACCCTTGAATTTTCAGTTTCCTAGTTTCTAGGCTAGAGAGCCATTATATTCTAAACTGGGTCTCTAATTGAAATTTCTGAGTAGATCAAACAAGAGTGTGATCTCACAATATCAAGAAGAGCAAAAACAACAACAACATAATATACAAATGAAGTGGATAAGGTGATGCTTCTCAAATATAAAAGTTCCATGAGTTGCAACAACAATAGCTATTTTGGTCTGGCCAAGCCTCCTTAGAGGGGATAGGTTATTTTAGAACCATTACATAGAATGAGGTACAATGCATGGTAGATACTTTCTCAAATAGCCATGAGCAGACTAACTGCATGGAGTGTGTTTTGACAATATTTTGTTCAGGTAGCAAATTAAAGATGTAAACAAACATTGGTTCCTACATGTCTTGAGCTTTTGGGTAAATAAAAATACCAAATAATACTGGAAGGCTTATAAAGGTTCACTTTATGATTCATGTGGTGATACAGTGAGATGTTTATTATTTATCTACCTTTTTTCTGATTCAATTTTGCATACTAGCAGACTTTGTCTTTCTGTCCAATAAAAATGAGTTAAAATAATTTTACTCTTTAGAACAAAAAGAATAAACTACCCGTAACTGCAAACCCTGTATCCTTTGACCGTCCCATCCTAATTCACTTTATTGTGTGGCTAATGATGGAAAAAAGGCATTTTTTTTATATTGCACCAAAGGCTGATTTTGGTTACAATTGCCTTATTTTAAAATAGTTTCCATTATCTGTTAATATGTACTTTAAACAATTTATTCTAGGCATGCGAATAAATTTTGCATGTAATTCTAATGAGGCCATCCATTGGGTTATTGCTGGAAGATGAGTTTATCAGGTTATTGCTACTTCCATCTGTTTTATTTTGAGGCCAGTTCCATTTGGATTTGTCTCTTCCTGAACTGTATTTATACTTCAGCTGGTCATTAGGGGGAAAAACATAATATTGTTGGAGTTTCACTGTTCTTTCCTTCTATCACAAAATGACTGCACAATCAGTAATAAAATACTCATTCTCTAGGCAGGAGATAGTGAGGTTTTCTCTATCATCCTCTCTAGTATATTTTCCAACTGAGTACATTGAGCCAATTTGACAATTTGTGTTTATTTTCTGAAAATACTTAGTATGGATACAAAATATTTTTGAAAAAAAAAAAGGATTATGTTTAAGGCTACAAGTTTACTTTATAGTGTGCACTGACTTCCAATTTTAAAAATTAAACTGGAGCGGCATGTAGCCTGCCTGGGAGCAATTATAGCCACAGTGGTTAGAACTAAGATGATCTAATGTTGTTTGCCTTTCTTAGTCTTTACATTTCTATACATTGTATCCTAGCAAGCATCCATAAATTATGCCCAGACTTAACAGCTACCCATTTTACCAACCCATGGGACTATAGCAAAAGTGCTTCTGATTACATGCAGTGCATTTTTACCTTTCTAACATAAGTTACAGGAATTACCAAAATAATATTGTTTCCTTTAAGCTGGCTATGCTGCAGATTTATCTCAGAAAATTAAACACTGCCCTGTTTCCCTGTCACACTCCAGTATAGTTCAGAAAGCATCTCTATAATACCACCCTTAAAATCCTTAAGATATAGCGTAGTTATTTCTCTTTAAAAGAAACCTCTCTTGACATTTTTCCCCATCTTGTAATTTTCTCCATGCATAATCTTTTAATCTGCTTTCAGAGGACAAAGCAAAGGAAATTGGCCTCCAATTTGTCATTTCTTGCTGATATGGAAACAATAATGGTGTTGCAACAAGCTATAATGCTGAATGAATAAGATGTTATGATGTCGTTACAGAAATGGTTGCATCTGAACGTCATTATGTGATGAACATCATGTTTTTGCATCATTTTACCACCTGTAGACACCCATGAATGACAAGCTAGTTATAACTGCAGAGTGAAGAAAATTCGCAGAAGTGAAGAAAAGAATTGCAAAGTTTTGAAATGGTCCTTTGTTTTTCATCATCTAGTCATTTAATCTACAAAACAAACATGTTAAAAAAATAAAATATGATTGGAAACAAATAGCAAAAGTGTAATAGTAGAATACTGGAAAGTTTATATTTTATAGGTTAAGTATTTATATTACTGAATTACCCAAAGAAATTACAGATCATCTCTCCAAAGTTATTAATGTTCAAATTAAAAAATTAAGTGGAACACAACCTAAAACTCCAAGCCCTAAATATATAAGAATTATTATTGAAATGTTGTATTAAGCAGATAAGATACCAAGCTGTTGCAATAATGGAGTAACACTATCTTTTGTCCAAACATTAAGCAACAATATGAATTACAAAAATTCTAAAAGACATAGGAGATAACATTCTTGAGGCATACCATAAAGTACAAATATACACACCATTGGTAATCCTGTGGAAATTTGTATAAATCAAACATAGTTACTTTTGTGAAACCAAACCAAGAGTTTTCTCAGCAACCAGAAATATTAACTATCGTTTCTGTCTGTTTAAAGTATAAAGTTCATCAAGAAGAAATAAAATGTCATTTCTTGATGACTATATGTTATTTAATTTTTAAACTGCCCATTAGTGGTAACTCTTTATGCTATTTAAAATGAATCCTTATAAATTACCTTGAGCTGACAAAATAATTAGATGGAACAAAGTAGCTGTTAAAATACCCAAATTATTAAATGTTCAAAAATTGTAATACACAGGATTCTTAACCATCTCATCCAGACTTCTAAATAAGCTGTAAGTTGTAGAAAACACTGCATTTTGTATTTATAATAAAATTGAAAATAAAAAGTAACATATTTTTTAAAGTAGTCAGCTAATCCATCACAGCAAGAGGAACCTTCTATGTCTTGTAGACCCTTATTTTTTTGTAGCAGTGAAGTGATGTTGGTAACCTGGTCCTATAGTATTTGTTGGACTTGTAAACTTTGTAGAAAAAAATTATAGAATTAAAAATATAAATTTAAATTAAAACTGAAACTGATTAATGATGACTGAATCTAAGCATACTTTTCAAAAATTATGACAGAATTACATGGTGCAATTTTTACTACTACAAAAAACTGGTAAGAGCCCCTGTCGTTGATTCAGTCCTTATGATTATGTGATGTATCCATGCACTTTTTATTGGCAACAATATAGAATAGTTTAATTTAATTCTTTTTCATTTGTTTTTAAATTGTTATTAATTTATTGTTTTTAGATGGTTATACACCCCCCGAGTCCCTTTTTGGGAGAGGGGCGGTATATAAATTGAATAAATCTAATCTAATCTAATCTAGTTTACAAATGTCTTTTAGATATTCCATTCTCCATAGTGCTGAGAATACAATCCAAGAGTGGGTGTGTCTCCATCTAGTCGATCACAGGACTGAGCCAATCAACACAAAGTGCCTGTTACTGGCTTCTCCAGTTTTTTTGGCTCAGTCTGATGATCGAACTTGAGTTTTTGGAGCTCCTGCTCTTTTTTACCTTAAACTTCTTAGATCCTATTCTCAGCCACTTTTTACCAACTTAACAGGAGGAAGAATGATCCCTGCCAGCTGGCAGGCATCCCAGGAGAATTTTTTTCCACAGCCTCCCTGGATAGGGAGCGCCTCAGTCACCCTCACAGTGCTCTTTGCTGCCGTGCAAATGCCTTCCCATCAGAAGAAGATACTGTGTCTGGCCTTTGGCCAATGACGCTGGATGCGCGTCCCCAGGGCTCCCTGGATGGGTCAAGCAGTGGCAGCCTTCGGCTTTGGGCTGCGGGGACAATCTGGAACTTGCAGTGAGTGGTGGACCTTTGGTCAAAGAGCCACGGAGGAATTCCTTCCCATTTAGAGCGTGTGGCAGGCCTTCGGCCAAAATTGCCACCAAGGAGACTATATGGAATCACCTCACTCCCTCTGGACTTCTAGCTTCGACCCTGGTTCATCTGGTTGGGTAGGAGGACCCTTCCCAGAGGGGGGAGCTGGCCTAGACTCAAATGAAAGACGCTAATTGCGGAAGTCCTCACTTTGGACTCTCCTTGAGTCAGCCATACCCTTTGGGGTTTGCCTTTCCCTGAGCTTCGACCACAGACTTTGCCTTCTTTTGGCCATCTGACATATGAGGGAACAACCCTCCAACCTCCCACCTTTTTGAATTAAGAGAAACTGTTTTGTTTAAGACTTGTTCCTTTTTTTAAAAAATATTTTTTTCTCTAGCTGGGGCCTAAAAGTCCTGCCAATTTTTTCCCCTCATGAGCCCAACCTTCCTACAATTGAGTGCTGTTTCCAGGCAGAATTATTGTATCCACCTGCTGTTGCTGGGCAGATAGGAAGGCTAACTAACGGTTCTTTCAACTTTAGATTGTGGCAACCAGTGTAGATAGATTCCAACAGCCCTGCTCCACTTTTCTGACCATGGAAGCCCAACCCAGGCCTTCTCCCAACACTGGCTAGCCTTCACATGCGCAGGCAGTTCCTGCCCTCCCTCAGGTGGAAAAAAAGAGAACCAAGAGTTCCAAGTCCACCTCCAGAAAAATTTCTGATAAGATTAAGGTCAAGGCCTTATGCAAACCATCAGTCTCTGAGGACAGATTTGCCTCTAGCAGGCAACAATCCTTGGAGAAGGAGTTCTGCAAGGCTGAAAAATGTCTTAAATCTGTGCCTGACAAGGACAGGTCCTCGACCACTCCCTTACCAGTTCCCTTGGGTCAGAACCAGCACAGGCATATCTCTTTGTCACCTGAAAAGTGTATGTTTACACAGGAGGAGCAACCCACTCAGATTCAACAGAAACCTCTGGCTGTGGAAGCAACCTTCATTCCCACAGCTGCTGGTCTCAGGGACACAGAAGGTCAGCTTTTTTCTGACCTAACATTCATGTTATCACAGGCCTTGACTCAGGGTTTCGCAGGCCTACAGCACACCTTGCAGACAATGGTTCCCCCTATTCTTTCCAGATCAGAACTGGAAGATAGACTTTCCTTACACTCTGGGGAGGCCTTTCCAGGCCCACAGCCCCACTCCTACACCTCATCTATCATGAGCATTGACTCCATTGCGGGGCAGGACCACAGGGACACTGCCTTTTCAGAGGATGAGGATACTGGCCTAGAACCACCGGCTTTTATTAGCCTATTTCCGACAGAGATTTTCAAATCTCTAGTTAACAAAGCAAAGAATACCACTGAATTGGGGGTATCCCCACCCACTCAGAGTTCTGGCTCTGACACATGAGACAAGAAATCAGCCCTATTTTCCTCTCTGGTAGCGGAGATAAACAATACACAAACACCACAACTAGTGCTGGATGTAGTAAAGAAATAGTGGCTAAAACCAACCTCACAAGTCATCCCCAATTCCTCTGACAGGTGTTATTACCAAGGGGGAAGAGACCTGTTTGATTTCTTCAGCTCCCCATGGTTGAGGAGCCCATTGTTGCCCTGGCATCCCCAGCCTTCTTGTCAGGGGATGTGGCAGAGAAAACTGGAAGACAAGCAAGCAAAACTGTTGCTCCATTCTGCCTTCCAAACAGCTGCCTGGGCATTTAGGGCTGCTTCAGCTGCCACCTTTTCTAATTGCGCTACCCTCTTGTGGCTCCAGAAGATGGAGGAGAGATTACCTGTGGGTGACAGCAGGTTGAGCAAGAACTAAATAAAATCATTGCTGCAACCCAACATAGGTTTGCTTCGTGCATCTTCAGTAGCATCCCATTGCCTTCTTTCGCAGGCAGACATCAGGACAAAATGGAGGGTAGCCTCTGGCGCTTTCCAGAGCACAAGGCTGTTTGGGGAAATGATTGACCATCTTCTTGTAGAAACCAAAGACAAGAAAAAAGTTCTACCACCACAGCAAAAGAGGTTCGATAGGCGCTTCATTCCATACCAGCTCAGAACCGTTCCCAGGAGTGATTTGACCCCTGAACCTGCACCCAGACCTCTCTTTAGGCGCTCCAACTGCCAGCAGGACTGCTATAGGGACAGGTATAGGCCTCAAGCTCAAACCAAACGTCCCTTTAGAGGAGCGGGAAGTCACCCCTTCTGTAGACCAAGATAATTTCAAATTTGAGGCTCCCATTGGTGGTAGATTAACCCTATTTGTCGACCAATGAGAGATTACCACCATGGATAGGTGGGTCATAAGTACTCTCCGACAAGGGTTATTGCTAGAGTTTACCTCTATTCCCCTGAAATGCTTTGTAACCTGCTCCTTTTCCCTTAATCCGAACAAAAGAGTCTTGATGGAACAGGCAGTTGACCACATATTAACTATTAGAGCAATTGAACCTGTCCCACAGGAGCAAATAGGCATGGGTTTTTATTCCATCTTATTCATTGTACCCAAAGCCTTGGGGGGATGGAGAGCAATTCTAGACTTGAAGCGGTTGAATGTGCATATTAAATATCATCGCTTTAAAATGCACTCCCTACAATCCATCTTAGAAAGCATCAGGAAGGGCGACTTCCTGGTGACTGTTGACCTGTTTGAGACGTACTTACAAATACCATCTATGTCCCTCACAGACATCACCTTAGATTCTGTTATGCGGGCAGACACTTTCAGTACAAAGCCTTACTGTTTGGGCTCTCCTCTGCCCCCAGAACATTCATTAAGGTGCTCACAGTGTTAGCAGCACATCTAAGACTGTTACCTGTATGCATTCAATGTTATTTGGATGATATCCTTATCTTCTCTTCATTGTCACATCAAGTGGCAAGTGACATTTGGGTAACAGTACAAATACTTCAGTTACATGGCTTTTCTATTAACTGGGAGAAAAGCCACCTTGAACCAGCAACCTGACTTCAGCACCTAGGCGCAGTCATAGATTCAGTATCCTGTCAAGTGTTTCTATCCCAGGAACGACAATCCAAATTACATATTATGATTAGACAGCTTTCACAGACACAAATCACCACAGTAGTCTTCTTATCACAGCTACTGGGAACCATGATCTCTTGCATAGGCATAGTACCATGGGCACATCTACATGCAAGGCCTTTGCAATGGTTTTTACTGGTGTTCCAGTGTGCTGGATGCAGTAACGCCCAAACCAAAGTGCACATTTCGCGCGAAGTACTTATTTCCTTGCACTGGTGGGTTTCAGCAGCAATAGACCACGTCACTATTATCATGGACACGAGTCTGTTTGAGTGGGGAGCACATTTCAGTGAGCAAATGGCTCAGGGACGCTGGTCTTCTTTGTACCACCTCGATAATATCAATTGGCTTGAATTACGAGGCATACACCTGGCACTTAGGAACTTCAGCCCTAGTCTTAGGGGACTGGATGTATTAGTAATGACGGATAACATGGCTGCCAAGGCCCACATCAACTGGCAGGGAGGCACCCACTCATGGTCTTTAATGAGGGAGGCCCAGGACCTATGTCTATGGGCAGAATCTTACCTTTCTTCCCTCAGGGCTCAGCATATTTCTGGCATCACAAACGTTCAGACCGATTGGCTAAGCCGGACCACACTAGATCACTCGGAGTGGCAACTTCACCCTGATTTATTTCAGGACATAATCTTGAAGTTTGACACTCCGGTGGTTGGTCTATTTGCCTCCCCAACAAACACCCAGCTGCCTAGATTTTTCAGCTGGTTTCTGTCTCAGAGGGCAGAAGGTATGGATGCTATGCGAAGTGCATGGCCACCCGGCCTGTTATATGCCTTTCCACCTCTTCCCCTCATTCCAGATGTGATAACACGGATCATACGTGTTGAAGGCAGAGGTTATCTTAGTGGCTCCCTTCTCAGACCTTGTAGATCTGTCCACTGCCAGACCCTGGAGGATACCAGCAAACAAATTAGTGTTCCAGCAGGTCCATCTGACTCATCCAGACCTGGCCTGGCTCCAACTGGCTGTCTGGAAATTGAACAGAAATTATTAGCCAGTGATCACCTTTCTGAGAAGGTAATTAGGACAATTCAGGCTTCACGGCACCCTTCCACCACCTGAATCTATGAGGTGATCTGGAAGGTATTCTGCCTTGGGTGCACCAAATTAGGCATGGACCCACTTTCTGCCTCCATGGGGAAGGTCTTGGAGTGTCTCCGAACACTTTATATAGGCAAGTGGCAGCCTCTCAACGATCCTGAAGTGTGGAGCCCATCACTCACTTTCTCAACATCCTACGATCAATTCCTTTCTCAAGAGAGCTTCCAATCTGTGACCTCAGATGGTCCATAGATATCCAACACCCCTTTTCCTATGTTTTCTATCCATATACTAGCTAGGTCTGGCAGAAATTAACTTGTAACCATCTGCCATATGTAGAAGGAGAGTAATTTGCTGGATTAATTTTTTCCAGATACAAAATAATAATTCTGTTTTGGAAACCCTACAGTGGGTGCCCTCAATTGTGCAGTTATGCTCCAAAAAGTGTTCTTCACCTTAGTTTTCAGGGATAAGTTTGCTTTCTCTTATGCAGTAATATGATCTCAAATAAGTTTTTGCTTTATCCCATACTAAAGGCAATGATCCCTTTTGATATGAAAAAATTCTACTGCTACTATTAATCCAGCAGTGTGATAAATTGTTGATCATTCAGCGGAGATGAATTCAGAGCCCATTTGAATTTTATGGCTAAATTTATTACCAAAGAAGGCTTTAAGCTTTATAAGAAGCATGGTTGGTAATAATAAGGGCATCTACAATACATGCATTAACTTTAAATACCACATAATAACAAATTAGAAAATATTTTAGGTAAAAATCCCCTTCTAATTTAGTCCATTCATATATGGCAGTAATGGTGAACCTTTTAGAGACCAAGTGCCCAAACTGAAAGTCTCACGCACATACACACGCACACAGAGAATCAAAGATGAGCTGGCTGGCAAGCAGCCAGGGCATCAAAACACCAGCAGCTCTGCAGGAAGTGAGATTTTTTTCTTTCGCAAGAAGTTGCAGTGGATTGACTGATCTTGTTTCAGTCCCACAAACTTCTGCTTCCCTGCAAACAATGGTGAAAAATGCCACGGAGAAATGCAGACGAACCAGGTTGGAGTGATGGCATGCGTGCCCACAAAGAGAGCTCTCAGAGCCACTTTTGGCACACAGGACATAGGTTCGCCACTACTGATATATGGTATATAATTTATGAAACAAATTACATGTTCGCTCCGGTTGGACCAAATTTAATAATGTTAAATGTTGCTCCTCTAACAACAGTCAATAGAAAGCCACCTTCCTTAGTTGGTATTTCTTCTTTGACAATCAATTTAGAGAATGAAAACAGCAACAATCTTTGCAGATTTAGGATTAACATTTCCATTTATCTCCCCTACCAAACCTTTCTGTAAGAACTGTTTATCTTTTGGAAAAATATGGGACGTATGTAAATAAAACAATTTCTGTTCCCATTATTTTTAGATAGACCATATTTGCCTATTCTTAAAAACTCTTTATAATTTCATGTTACAAAGGATACTACAATACAGAATTAAAAACATTAGAAATGAGAAGCATAAGAGACATTTTCTTAAATGACAGAAAAATCATCATTTAGACATCCCCCTCTCTTCCAAAGAAGATAACAAGAAGAAAATGTGGACAAAAGAGTCATTGGTGGATTAAACTGATGGAACTGGATAGAAAATTTTGTCATATAAGATTAGGATCCAGTTGGATGATCACTGATTTGGATTCCTTGAAAGAGGATTCTAGGAAATGTTCTTTAATGCATCTGGAAGGCATGAAAATGGGGAGATGTGTTCCAAATGCAGATACTTTTCAAATACTGTGAAAGCTGACTTTTGAAAAATTGGGACATATTTAGCCAAGCTGAAGTGATTGGTTGCAAGTTACAGCAAGATAAAACTTGTACTGAGTCCATTTCATGTCTTGAGGAAGTGATTCTTCATTTCTATAAATCCAGTTTGATAAATATGTTTATCACTTTACCAGAAGTCCATAGTCATTTTCGCAGAAACTTTGAAGTAGCCCATCAAAAACTGTACAGTTTTGTGAAAGCCTTGTTGCGATAATTAATGTGCAGGGCTATAATCAGGAAGAACCTGGTTCAAATTTGCCTCACCCATAGAAGTTCACCGCTTAACTTTCAGCCAGGTGATACCTCTTAGCACAGCCTACTTTATGATTCTTGTGAGAATAAAATTGGTGTGTTGTATTGTCACTGTATGTATGTATGTATGTATGTAT